>WBMW01002256.1:2450393-2476606 GCA_013396635.1 Penelope pileata
ATAATACAACATATTTCATATATTAACAACTCACAGAGCATATCACTACATCCAATTTGTCTACCTTCTTTAACTTCAAAGATCATATCAGAAACAACAAAAAAAACAAAGCAACAAAACTCAAGATTCTTCTTTTTTCCATCTTCTCCTTCTCCATTCTCTTTTCCTCCATTTTCTGTCTTCTCCAAATTTTCCCATATTCCTTGATTTTCCCATCTTCTTCTCTTTTCTAAATTCCTTTAGCTGCCTCATCATTGGCCTCCACTCTTTTTCTTCTTTTCTCTAAACTCTTCTTCCTGCTTTATCACTAGCCTCTATTCTTCTATGCTTGAGTCCAAATTCCCAGATCTTCCTAACATGCTCTGTCACTGGTCAGGACCAAAATGCCTCATAAAGGTGCATCTTCTCATCAGTAAAGTAACTCTCCAAGTCCCTATCTGGACACTTTACATACTTCTCTCCTAGAAACTCAATGTTATTAACCTCCCATCTGCCGCTGTATTCAACAATTTCCATTATCTATTACATCTTCATTGCCCATATCATACTCCTGGGCAACACAAGTCCTGAGGGCTATAAAGGTCAGATAGAGTAACCATTTTATCTCCATGATCACAGCCTTCTACCCTCACTCTTGGTTTGCCCACACACAGTATCTTATCCTGCCAACCACATCAAGAAAAAGTCCCAAAACTCTTACAACTACACCGTTTGTTTCACTTGCAGCTAGCATCTCAGCTTCTTCCTAGTGCTGCTACTTCTCCACCTGTTTTCTGATCTCTCCCTCTCCCTCCCTCCCAGATCACTTCCCAATCTTCTGTCTCCCAACCTAATTCCTACTCTGCTCGGCTGAGCCCTTATCTAAGCCTGGGGCAACCCCATCCCAGCTCCACCCCCTTCTGATCACAGGTGTAAAGGATCTACTAGTATTCCCCAGGCCAGCCACACCCCTCCACCATGTGCTCAATCATCTGTTCGTGCTGTTATCAACTGTTTCCCTACAGTAAATTTTATGTTGTTATGTGGAGAAATAAAAATGTGTAGGATGAGATTATTGTCCTATTCATCCACTCAGATGTAGATGCTAATGATTGGATTTATGCATTTATTTATACATGACATGACATATCTTATTCACTGAGCAGTTATTCCAATGGAAGATATCATGTCTTCTGATATATGTTTGTGAATTGCTGACAGAGGTTTTATGAAGCTTAAAACATTAACTGTTTAAGTCCTAGTTTCATCGTCACTAATGACCCATGTCTTTTTTAATATACAATAGATCTAATTTTTTTTGGATTACGTATCCCATTTTCTTTTTTGATTAAAGTTTTGGTATATAATAAGATGGAATAATTAAATAATTATGGGTATAAAGATATGTTAATATACAATTACGTTTAGTAAAATATGCTTGTGTAATAAGATATCGAATAAGATATCACAAATTTAACACTATCACTAGAAATATGATATGTCTTACTGTCAAAGGCAGAGATCAGTAAACTAATACATAATATTTTAATGTTTCAACATTTTTCATGCAGATTTTTTTAATTTCAGATTACAAAAATTGCTTTGAGTTAAACAAGAACCCAGAAAGCAGAGACTTCTTCCAAAAGAAATAAAACTTCAAAAAAGAGATGACAAAACAGAAACTCACCTTCAAAGGAGCATTATGTATTTTCTGAACAATATGCAGTACCTTATCTAAATTGAATAGTTTTATCCTGCAACCATTTATGGAATAGCAGAGTACAGAATGAGGTAAAAATCTTGCACATATTCAATTTTCATGGTCTAATTTGCAAAGCATAGAAAATTAGGTTCTGCAAGAAACAGTCAACCTCTGCCCTTTGCAGACTATTTATTATTTTCATTTTGAGATGAAACTACAATAGCTTCATAACCTTTTCTTCATAGTCACTGATTTGTTTAGCACATCTCTCAAGAATAATACTGAAAAATAAGAAAAGGAAAAGAAAACACCTACATAATTTTTTTTTAAAGCCAAATAATACAGTGAAGGTATTTTGCTTACATTAACTCAGAGGAAAATACAGAGCTGTTGAATCTGTTGAGAATTTGGCAGAGAATGAGTGAATACATAGAGACAATAAAGAACATAGTTTCACAGTCTCTCCTGTCCAAAAAAAACCAAAACAACAACAAAAAAACAGAATTTGCCTAGTGTCATATAAGAAGTTGTGGGATCTTTGTTCATAGCCTTACCCATTAAGAACATTGCATAGATTATGAGTCATTTTTTCCCAAAGTCTAAAAGATGGTGATAGAGATTTTAACTTTGTCCACAGCGATAACAATCTCTTCCCTACAACTCTGCTCTGGCTGGTGTTGCTCCCCCAAGTTATAACATTGTCCATTGAAGCTTCATGAATAATATTTCTTATTTGGAATGGTATTAACATCCCACCTCCTTTGCCTTTCCCACATTTTTCTATCTCCAGTCAGTTTAATTCTACAGCAAAACCAAAATACTACCTTACAATCAAAAACAATCAGTCAATCAGTCAAACAAACAAAAAACCCCCAAAAACTTATAATCAACATTTTTTGAATATTTTCTTCCCTAGGATTCTGTCAAAAAATCACTTGTTCAATAACTTGAGAAGCTGTTCACACATTCATAAAATACACTGCACAGGCTAAAATATTTTTAAAAAGCTTAAAAAGCATCCTCCTCCCCCCCAAAACTCTTTGTCTTTTTGTTCCTTGCATTATTCTTAATTTTATCCTTTGTTCACATCCAGTGCATTCTCCAAATAACAGATTTTCTTATATTTCCCTTAGAGGAGTAACAAGGTGAATAATTCCTCAGTCAGGATGATACTCCCCCCCGAAATATTTAGCAAAATAATCAAAACAAATGCCCTCCTTAATTTTATCTCATTATTCTTCCTGGAGCTATAGCCCTTTCTGTCACTTGGAATAGTGTCTCTCTTTCTGTAATGTTTCTCCATGAAAAATTTGTAGGTTATTATTGCTCTCCTTAGTTGTTGCTTAGCTAAGTGATATATATTTGACAGACTGTAATTGCATGAGCCCCTGGGAAGCGAAACTGCCAAGTTGCATACAGCTCTATTTGGGATACATATTACAAGGTGTGTCAAATGCAGCCAGATGTAGTGCATAAACAAGAGAAAAAAACTTCCAACTGAGTAAAGAAAGGAGGGAAGGGCATTTTTTATTTTATTTTATTTTTTTTTAAGCCAGTTATAACAATCCCAGTCACTTTCTTAAGTTTTCTAAAGGTCACTAGTGAAAGCTCACATGCACTCCAGGTTCAAAGGCACTTGGATGTCCAGGTGTCTTGAGCATCGGCGCTGCATCTCTGTCCATCCTGCACTCCTGTCCCCTTACTCACTCCACAGGCCTCCCGCTGGCCCAGCCTGGTGCTTGCTGCACACACACAGCACTCACGCACTTGTCCCACTGGCACCCTACACATATTAGTCCCCTAAATACCAGCCCGTGGCCTGGACTCTTGGACTCATACTTACTCCTGCCTCCAGCTTGAGGTTTGCCAAGTGAATTCATGCGCAAACCAGGCCTGGGGCAGATACAGGCCCTCACCCCACAGCGACAGCACCAGGCATGAGGCTGGATTGGGCAAACACGCTGACCAGTCATAACTCACATGCAACTGACACTTTTATGCTTGTTTCTGTCTATTTTCCCCTTTGGTCCTCCCTTAATTCCTTCTTCTAAAACCTAAACATTCCTTCATGAATTTTGCATAGTCCCAGATAATTATCCCTAATCCTCATGTTCCTTTTGTTTCTCTGTTCTTGTCAGTCAAGAAGTATAGGTTGATCATCTCTAGAGCTTCGTAATGGCCCATCAATTAGTAGCTGGAGACTTCTGGTCTTTGCCCTTTTCTCTATTATCCTTTGTCTACCACTTTTGTGTCACTGTGAGCTGTCGCTTCCGCCTTTACTGACTATCCCCTTTTACATTGAAAAGGTCCTTGACTGGGTAACCTTATGGAGCTGGTGCTCCTGCTTTCCACATTCCCTTGCAGAATTCAATACAGTGAATTTCAGAAAATGCAAAAAGCCCAGAAAAGTCAGTGAAGAACAAGGTAGGAGAAGTAAGAGACAAAAGAGAGATTTAAAGAGAAGGGTACTTACGTATCACTGTTTAATACAAGCTCCTGGTGTTCAAAAATAATAAAACAACAATAAAAAGTGTCAGGTCATCAAATAGATCAAAGAGACTGAAAATCTTTTTTTTTTAAAAAAATTTAAAATAAAATATTTAGGGTTATTCTTATTTGCATCTTAATGTTACAATAATTAGAAGGTCGTCCATATTAGACATCACATTTTTTTTCTGCAGAGCATAGCGGTAAGAAGAATTCGTCTGACCAGATGTAATCATCTACATCTCAGCTATTCATCCTGGTCTTCCTCTGTACTAGTGGAGAGAAATTGGCACTTCTTGGGTACAGCATATTTTATCCTAAAATAGATTTCTAAAATAGATCAGAAGAGTCATGCTTTAAAATTGCCTAATTCTCTTCATTGACTATAAAGGCAGCCTAAGGGGTTAGCTGAGATGTAAATGTCTACATTCTACACATATTAAATTAGGTGGGATGAATCCCACCCTTCATTTATTTTTCAAAGAGTGTAACTTGGGATTGTCACATAATGATATGACTATGAGAGATGGGACTTCTAGAAAAGCATTAAATATTACAAGAATGGTGATAAGGTTGTGAGAACTGGTAAAAACACTTATGCACAGTAGCAACCTGATGTTGCCAGGGTCATTCACATCTCATTGTGTACTACTGGAAATGAACAAAGAAAGAACACATGAAAAGAAAATGTGCACTATGTTAAAATAAAATAAAAATGGCATACTGGAACAGAATGTAACACCAGAGCCAAAGTAATAAACAACTCTCTGTACTGATTCCTCCTACATGATTGCGTCTTTTTCTTAGTATTGGAAGTTTGTACAGCTCCTCTTCTCTTCTTATTCTTTGATTTAAACACAAGAACAAAAAGCTAAGAGCGATAAACTAGAGCTAAAAAAATCTATAGTGTAAAGAAGTAATTCAAAGAACAAGAACAAAAAAAGAAATATGAGATGATGGGGGATGGAACGAAGAGAGGACAAGGGAGGCAGAACAAGAAAAACAAGTGTCCTGTCATTCTGTAGATAGTATTGTGTGTGTACATGTAAACCAGGTTGCTGTTGACTAATACAATAGACTGTTCCTAGCACACTGTGATTGTCACTTGACCACTTCATTGTCTCTTATGTTTTGCTTTCTTCTGTCCTATATTTTTCTTTCTTTCTTTTTCTTTCTGTCTATGATTCCTGTATGCTGTCTAACACCATAATATTTAAAAGCTTGTCTACCCTTTGCTGCCAATTGCTATTGTTTTTGCCTCACTACAGCTAAGCTCTTTAAGTTGCTTTGGAAAGAGCTCAACCTCCTTTCTAAACCTCTGGAGGCAGCACAACAAAGCAGAGAGAGTTGCAGAGACAGACTGTAGCTGACAGTGAGAGGAGCCTGAGCCAAAGGAAATGTACAAAAACCTGTATCATTATCATTTGTGATCGGCACTAAAACCATGAGTGGTGTGCCAGTTACAACAATAAAATGAAAAAAAAAACTACTGGCTGGAGGTTAGCTCTTAATTATCAGAACTGAAAATGAGATGAACAGCCAAAACTGTGGAAAAAGGGAAGCCGCAGTGTCTCAGACACCTGCTTTCTTTAATCCACCATCATTTGGAAACAAACATGCTACTTTTTCAGTCCAATACATATCAACAAGTAGGAGCAGGTGACTGATTTGATGACTGAAACTAAATTTGGAGGTAATCATTCTTACCTAGGCTGTCACGAGTTGCTCTTTCCTTCAGATGCTGATTCTCTATGTCATGTTGATGTCCCATGGCCCCTGTGAAGTTTGGCTCTCCATTGTCCTATTATTCCATAAACAGAGAAACAGCAGCAATCTCTGTGCCAAAGAGCTTGCACTAAGCAAGTCCACTGTGGGAGATAATTTTTCCATAATGAGCAGGTATGCTTTGGTACTGCTCGGGTGCCTGTTAGGTTACTAAATCATTCTTCCAGTCTCCAAGTTTCTTGCTAGATAGCAGCATGGATTTTGGAGACTGGAGTTTCACCTTTCATGAGAATTATGCTATGTCTGAATTGTAGCCAGATTTCTCCCTTACAGGTGAAGAGTTCTAGGGATGAGGGTTCCCCTGTTGAAGCAACAATGACAGTGAGCAGAGTGAGAGGATGATGAAGACCCAAAAGCTTCAGTGCCATCCTGCATTATGGCAACAAACTGAAGCAATGTAGTGATGCAGATGAGCAGAACTGAAGAGTTTCAAGCTGACACGTACAACTTTAAATGAATGAGGCATATCCAGGTAGAACCTGTTCAGGGGACCAAATGTGATGAAGGAAAAGAATGAGCAATTTTGAAAAAAAAATACAAACAGAAAACAAAAAACAAAGATGAAAAAAGTGCTATTGGCAGGTGGAAATCCATTTTGAACAGGCTTATTAAGGAAAGCTTGGTTGAGAACTTCACTTTTACTTTTTTCCCCCATTTTGTTACTCAAGAGGCCGAGAATTACAATCTGCCACTTGCTTTTTTATGTGTGAGAGTGCTTTGATAACCTGGAACGATAGAATGGCTTAGGTTGGAAAAGATCTTAAGCATCATCTAGTTCCAACCTCCCTGGGTTTCCACCCACTGGATCAGGCTGCCCAGGGCCCCATCCAACCTGGCCTTGAGCACCTCCAGAGATCGGACATCCACAGCTTCTCTGGGCAGCCTGTGCCAGTGCCTCACAACCCTCATAGTGAAGAATTTCTTACTAATGTCTAATGCAAATCTTTGTACAGGATGATCCTGTCTAGCCTGGCTGTGAATACTTCCAGGAATGGGGCACCCACAATTTCTCTGGGCAACTTGTTCCAATGTCCCACCACCCTCTGAGTAAAAAATTTCCTCCTTACATAAACAGATGAGAATTGAAAATTGATGAATAAATTGATAATGCATTAGGCATGTTTATTTTAGAGAGGGAAAAGAAAAGAATTCATCAAGGATCAATTTGACTCTTTTTGTGCTGTTGTAATCAATCATATGTTGTAAATCTGGAACTCTAGCTGTAAAATAACTATTGTTGCAGTAAGTTTGTATATTTCTTTCAAAGAAAGCATTCAAAGCAAGAAATATACTGATTTTATAATTTTTTTTTTTAAATAGGAAAATCTGTGTTTGTGGCTTTATTCTGCCACAATGCTTTAGAAAGGACCCCTGTGTTGTTTTCAGCCCACTGTTTGGTTTATTCCATGTTTACTGAACGAAAGTGAATTGAATATAGTTCTTTATTCATGGATGATACAGTATTACGCCTGCCTCCTCTTTTCTCTGCCTTCATCCTCCTTGCCTCATTTGCTTTCTCATATGTAGAATTCTAATTCTAAGCCAGAAATAACCTTTTGACTTTCAAATTCTTTTGAATTCTTGCTTGTACATCCTAGCTGAATCTGAGTACCTAATGCAAAACAAACTATTTCTGTATCAAATCTTTCACAGTATCCCCTCTCATTCTGTACAGGTACAGATACAAGATCCCTGGATGTCAGTCAGAGACTCTTCTGTTCTGCAGTGGTCTTTGAGCTAATTAAACACTTGCAGCCGAAAGGTACCGAACTATAGACTACTGCCTTATGTAAAACATTGATATATAAGTCTTCTGCTGACCCACATTTCCCCTTTTCAGTTTGTATTTGCAGGCACTGTCCGTGGAAGTCCTTGTCTCTTGCTGTCACTGGGGGGCTATGGGCTTTTATGAGAAGTCACTGCCCCTCTGAACTTTTTGATAATCTATAACACTAGGCAGTGAGGTGGGCATTGATAAGACATTGCTCTGTGAACTCTATATTGGCATGGGGGTTATGCTTTTTATAACCTTCTAGCTAAGGCAGTATGTGCAGTGGTTTTGTTGTATCTATCATAAAAGAGAATGATTTGAAGGTTACTTCTGTCATATCTATCAAATCACTCACAATCTACCTCAATTATCACAGCAAAGCATAGCTGAGAGTTACTTTATCTTGCGAAGAAAATGGGAACAGGACTAATAGAAAGAAATAACCACGACTTTCACAAATGCAAAACATACAGCAGAATAGAAAATGATCATTTCAGACTCATTTTATGTTTAAACATAAGAGATGAATTCCTAAGCAATACAGAAAGGTATTTTTCAGCAATCTAAAAAAACTCCTAAATTATAACAGATTACGGATGGTTCAGCAGCCACTAGTTTTTACTTCTCTTCTGCATTTGCATGTGAAATTGCCTTTTTTCCCTGAGGTCCTGATAAGTGCATAAGGAAGACATTCTGTTTCTATCTTTGCACCTTATTATTGCCTCCACAAAATTCAGGTCCTTGATAATGATGCAGGCCATATTAACTGTATGATGCACACAGCATGGGAAATAAACAGGAGGGACTAGAGATCAGTGTGCAGTCGCAGGGCCATGAGATCATTGCAATCACGGAGACATGTTGGGACAGCTCTCATGACTGCAATGCTGTCATGGATGGCTATGTCCTTTTTAGGAAAGACAGGCTGATGAGGTGAGGCAGTGGAGTTGCTCTTTATGTGAGAGAGCATGATCTCTAAAGGTCCCTTCCAACCCCTGCAATTCTGTAATTTTGTGAAGATGCAATTTCTTTTTTGGTAAAAATATACTCATTAAGCTGTAAAACTCTTTTCCACATTATATTGTAGCTACTAAATATTTACTTGAGAGTAAGAGAGTCTGTAGAAATTCATGGAAAAGAAATCCATGACAGGGGCTACTAAATGCTTAGAAAACACATCTAGCACAAGATGAGCCACATATGTTGAATATTGGAAATGGCATTTTAGGGAATTATAATATATGGCTGTCTCTGTTCTTGCACTTCACACTAGTCACGTGCATTTGCTTACTGTGAAAGATGGGAGACTGGGCTAGATGAATCCTTTGCTGTACACAGTGCATATGCTTGCAGAGATAAAAGAATTTCTGCAAGAAGCAGCAGCAAGGAATAGAAGGAAAATTCTTCTGAAAATATAATTCTGAAATTTTTTGTGCTGTTTTTCTTATTCAAGATGAACAAATCCTTTAGATCCACAGAGAGTTCTTAGGAGTTTACAGCTGTGAATGGGGAAATTGCCCTACCAGCAATGCTTCTCAACTCTGTGGGGATGGACTTCGTTCAATCAATGAAGGAAAAAGTCTATTGACATAGTTCCGAGAACATGGGTACGTGAAATGTTACTGTGGAAGCAGTTTTAGTGACAGTAAGGCTTTGATTCATATTGGTTCACACTTCCATGTATCAAACCATGATTTTACATGTCTTTCTGCGTCCAAACCCAGACAGCTGGTTCTATCTGTAAGGAATTCCTTATGGGCCACCTAACTCCTGAAAAGATTAAGAAAAAAAAATTAAGAATGCTTTATTTCCCTCCATTGTTTATAAAGGAAGCTGATTGCTATGTCGGATATGGGAACCTACAACACATGAGTCAGCAGTATGGTCTAGCAGTAAGGGACGCTAATGATATCCTGAGCTGCATTTGTCAACGTATTGCCAGCAGGCCAAGGAAAGTGATCCTTCCCCTATACTCAGCACTGATGGGGCCATACCTGGAGTGCTTTGTCAATTTCTGGGAGCCCCAGTACAAGAGCTGCTGGAGGGAGTTCAGTGAAGTGCCACAAATATGTGGTGAAGGATTTGGAGCATCTGTCATACGAGGTGAAGCTGAGAGAACTGGGACTGTTCAGCCTGGAGAAGAGAAGACACAGGGGGGATTTTCCAATATGTGTTAATTAATGAAAGACAGGGTGCAAATAAGATGGAACCAGGCTGTTTTCAGTGGTGTTTAGTAACAGGACAGGAGGGAATGGGCACACAATCAAGAGGTCTCCTCTAAATGTCAGAAAATTTTTATTGTGAGAGTGACTGAGCATTGACACAAGTTTCCCAGAGAGGTTGCGGAGTCTCCCTCCTTGGAATTCTTCCAAAGCTGTCTGGATGTGGTTCTGGATCACCTGTTCTAGGTGGCCCTGCTTAAGCAGGGGTTTGCACCAGATGACTTCCAGGAGTTCCTTCCATACTCAGCCTTTCTGTGATTCTGTGATCATATATAGATGAGAGGAGTCCCAGTTGATTTTTCACAGCAATAGATACACGAAGACAAACCCACTGAAGTGAGCTTGCTGTACTTCAAGCAAACTATCTCACTTACTTTGTGCAAAGCAGCCAGACTTGTCTGATTTAACCTTTCATTGACATTCACCCCAGGATTCCCTTTCATTGTACCACTCTGTGTGTAACTAACTAGATTACTTGAGTCCTCCAGGCAAAAATAGACCATTCTGCTTATGTATGTGTGTGATTCACAAAGTTCAGCAGAGGAACAAAGGATCTGTGATTGCTGAGATGCAGAGGTACTTTTGCTTGTGTTACATCCTGAGTTCTGGCAACCTGCTAAAATAGATATCCTTCACCAGTCAGTACATTATTGCTGTGGTGAAAAACAGTTGGAATTCCTGTAAGAGGAATGAGAGTAGGCAGTTCTTTGCAAAATACTGTACATCCTAAAATGGTAGCTGATCCTCCTGGCATTTGTGTTTTAGGATAGCCCTGGCTAGAATATGTGTACAGTATATTCCCAGTGGCTGTCACCAACGCCAGAGAACAGAGAGGTACATTTATATGGTGAAGCAGGTGCATACTTCATCTTTTTTTTTTTTAATTTTTTTTTCTGAGATATATTTATCATAGATTCAAGCTTATGTCAGGATTAGAGGGTTTGAGCTGCTTCATTGCAAACTTTTATTATAGTAGTTATATTTTTAAACACATAGAAACAAAGTTGATACAATAATTATTAGGAGAGACTGCCTATTTCTTTCATCAGGATCCACTGCATATGACATAATGCTGTACAACAGAAAAGATCAAAATATTTGCTTTTTCTTCAAAAACAGAGTTACAGTCATGCACAAATACATCTAAGCAGAATGTGAAATCCAGGGTGGTCTTTGGATGTCGCCTACATTTTTTTATTGATCTGCCTGATTATTTTTCATTATTTGAAACTACAGCAAATATCAAACTTTAAATCTTCTCTGTCCCCAAAGCTTTAAAAGAAAAAAAAAGGAAAAGAAAAACAATACCTAAAGGAGCAGAATTTCTGGATATAGAAGGTTTTTTAAACTGATTATATTTCTTTTGTTGTAAAAAGATTTAAAATGAAAAGGTCAGCAGTGCGTGCTTTTTTCCCAAGCTCTTGAACTCTTAGTGGGTGTCAGTCTGATTTTACCAATTTTTGTTAATACAGCAGTAAAGCAAAGGGAAGAACAAAGGTTAATTCCAAATAGCACTATGCTGAATTCTTTTAATAAAAAGAAAGATTAGGCTGTATTAGAGAAACCACGTCTTTTCAGAATAGAGCTTTCTGTTAATTGCAAATGTATGCAAATTGTTCTTTAAATCAGAGATGAATGTAGAGCCCAAAATCACACTATGACCTGAAGCTACCTTAGAAATAAAGAAATTTTCCATCTTTTTCAGCTATGAAGAATTTCTATATTCAGTGCACTTGAGCTCCTTTTTTCTCCTTCAGGCTTTTGAATCATGAAGGAACAAGAAGGAATGATGTTTAGCATGGGAAGAACTGGAAATGTTACTTCCCACTAATTCAAGATTACTGTTTATTACTCTTTTCATTTTTTACCATTCTGTTTGGTGTTTGGAAGCTTTCATGACCAGGAAAACTGATTAAATTACGAAATATTTTTCATAACTTTTTCTGGAATCAAATTCATTTCTGCAGCATATTTTTAGGGAATGCTATGTGAACATTTGCATTTTGACAATATGCCAGCCTTGTTGTTCAGTTCGCTCTGGAGTTGTAAAGTAATAAAGAGAGATTCTGGGCCAGGGAACTTCAAACCAAATATATAATATTGCATGTGTGTGTTTATATATGGTAAGCAATTGTCTTTAGACCTTAAAGATCCCTTTGAACGATTCTATATATACATAAATAGACATTAATTGACCAAAAGATCATTCTGGCAGGAATAGGTTTCTTAATGCGTGTGTCCTGACCTCCATTGCAATTACTATGCAACGTTGTGTGCCATGACTTCTTTGTGCCCTCAGGTGGTTGTGTTTCAGTAATAGAAGGATTGTTCCCTGTGTGTGCTGTATTGATGTTTGTAAATTGTTTTGAGTTTCTCTGAGATGGAAGCTGATATGCCAATATAAAGTCCAGACTATTAACGTATAGTTAAATTCAGACCTGAATTTACCAGAAAAATCTAAGACTGAATCATCCTTGATAAAGTCTCCATTAATCTTGTGCTAACAGAGATACATATGCCCTCCAGTCTTGATTCATTAACATGATTTCCATAATGACATACCTGCAATGAAAAAGTTCACCTTTCTACTCAGTAAATGAGTTGGAACAAATGTAGAGAACATTGACCTTACAGAGAGGCTTCTGGGTGATTAAATTGTTGAAACCATGTCAGTAAGTGCATTAGCCACTATAGAAACTTCCCTGTGGTGCTAATGAAGGAGAGAGGATAAAGATCTCTGTAAAACAATTGTCCATGTGTTTCTATTTGGCTAAGAGAGGATGGAAAAAATAAATGTTTATCTAGTCACAAGTCCTTATTTTTTTCCTCCATTCTGCTGCTGTGGAATGAAACTTAAAAAATACTGTTGAGATTGTGAATTGAAAGGGTTTTCGGTCTTGCACAAACACTCAGATGTACTTAATTCATCTTGTGCATTGATTTTTCAGACCTGATCAGTGGAAATTCCAAGGTGTTGTGGTGAAAGGAACCGTATAAAAGCTTGGCAGATAGATAGGACTAGTAGTTTTCAAGTCTTTGAAAAAACTTTACCTTTCAATACATTTGTACCACAAATTTTCCTATAGATCTTGTAAGAGTCAGTGTACTTGTAGGGGGAGTTAAAGAACATAGAAAGCAGAGCAGCTTTTCACTGGCACTTTTAATATGTTATCCCTTCTAAGCTCAGCTTCCTGTTTGCAGATCTACAGTTCTCTGCATAATTCAGTGCCCAGCAAGAAATTCTGCATGCCTGTGCACAGAATATTAAATTACAGTCTAATACAAAAGGGAATCTGTCCCAGTGCACATGAAGACTGGGGTGTTTTCTATGCTGTGCTGCTCTTTTTCAGCTTATAAGCCTACGAAAATCATACAAAGACACGGCAATAGCAAATTCACAGGTCCAGTCTTTTAAAAGCTCACAATAGATATAACAAAATGTTCATGAAAGAGTGCTAACAGAGGTTTTCCAAAATCGATTTTTCTTATTCTCTCTGACCACATCTCAGTCAGAACGATACCCTTGTGACCTACAAAACGTATGAGAGAATAAAAATGCAGCAGCAGCTGAGCAAAGAGCAGAACTTTCTGAGTCAGAAAAAAAGGCAAAAAAGCAGAAAAAACAGGACAAAGTGTCCAACTTAATCATATTCCACAATATAACTTTGCTATGGCTGAAAAGTTTCAGTCTCCCTAATGTTTAGATTTCTTTTCTGCCACATAACTTGGACCATGACCAACAATTAATTTCTAGAAAATAGATTCTTGTATGAGACATACTTTCATGATGAAATTCATATGGTCCAAGGCTATTGGCTGCTCCACAATCAGCTGAACTAATGAAGACTTTTTTCGTACAATTTGTCTCTTCTGTCTCTAACCTTTTCCAGATGAATTCTCTTTCATGTCGCCTATGATATCCCTTACAGGCAAGAGACAGCAATGCTATACCTAGTCTGGAACTATCTGCGTACTGATCAGCCATCCAGGACGCACTTGCTGACTTGTTGGAAAGCTGCTGCCAAATGGAGTGTATACAGGCAGAAATTTGTCTTTCTCTCAGTAGGACAGCAGTTTGTGCTCTACCCTTTCTGTCTAACTGCTGATTTTCACAATTATTGAAGGAACATAATTATCTTTGATACTTCTCTTTCATATGTAGCTTAATACAGAGAGTAGGGTTCAAATATTATGAAGGAGCAGGGGAAGAATAGGCCGATAGCTAGACAACTTTAAATGTGATATATCACATTTGTTGTATTTGTAATATCCAGTTTATTCCCTTTATGAAAATCAGAAAAAGCAAAACAAAACAAAGCCAACAACCCTCCCTGTATCTACTGGTAGATGATAATAGTCTACAGAGCAACATAAGAAATACAAACTAATAAATTTCTACTCTGATTAATGTATTTTTATTAGAGAGGAAAGATTTTCACCAATTTACCAAAACCATTTCTGTCTGCAGATCTGGTTCTTGGCTATCAGCAGAGTAATTTCCTTCAACTTTTCAAGGCTGCTCTGCAGAGGGAATGATCAAGTTGCAGAGCCTGGATAGAGGTGTTTTAAGATCAGTCTTAAGAGCCTCTGATTCCTATCCCCACCCTGCTCCAAAATCACCCATCCGGCTGCCTTGAGACTAGCCTTCCGGTTGGAACAGGAGAAGGTGTGTTATTTTGTCCCGGGTCAGTTACCAATCCATTTTACTGCACATGTCCAGAACAGTTATTCTGGTATGAGTAGACAGGGGAAGCAACTTGTCCAGGGCACCTGGTGTACCATGAGGCAAGGGAGGAAAAGAGTGGTTGTGACTGAGAAAAGCAACAAAAACAGGCTTTCCTACTGAGCTCGTTGTACCCAGAATGACCTCTGCAGGAGATGTTAAGGTGGTATTAATTTGAACAACATACTTCTAGCATTCCATAAGATAAAGTAAAAGGAAATTCTCCTCTGTGTTTTGAATAACTCAATTTTATTGGACTTTGCAGTATTGGGTAAATGCTAAGTCTTTGCTCATACTAAAAGACAATTAAAAATTAACATTGTTAGGTGTTTAATGTACCTGCTGTCATTCAGTAGTCACAAGATTATCAAAACTGATTCATGGAAAAATCTCCATGGTGGTAAGTAAACCTGGTAAATAAAACTTGTGTGGCCTGAGGGGAAGCTAAATAAAAAAGATCAATATCTTCTGCATTTGGCTCTATAATCACAATGTCCTGTCAAGCAAGAAATTAATCATTATAGCCAAACTAATGCAAATCAGTTCATTTAATGTTTCTGTCAGTTACCATTGACAAATTGTAGTACTTAGGTTGAGCTGAAAGTAATGCCTCCTATATATTTCCGTGGAAACTACAACAGATACAAAGAGCACAATAACGTTAGTTAACAGAGCAAATTCTCAGCTACAAAACACTATTTTTCAACATGGTCACCACCACTAGCTATGCATTTTCACCAGCCATGAATAAGAGCCTGCATGTTACTCTTATGAGAATCTGTATCAGTGGAGGTGATCCAGTGTTTCACAGCTGCTATGATGGCCGTGGTATTGTTGTCTGGAAAATGTTGTCCATGCAGTCCATCTTTCATCAGTCCATACAGATGGAAGTCAGCCAAATCCAGACTACAAGGTGAGTGTGGTAGGACAGTGCATCCAAGACTGCCAATGTGCTTCAGTCTTCAAATTGGTGTGGGGCCTGGCATTATTGTTTTGCAAGAGAAAGGTTGTCTTTTTCTCTGGCCTTACTCCAGAATTCTGAGTCTTCATTCTGATCAGTGTCAGAGTTGATGGTTTGTCTGAGTTCCAGGAAATCACTTTACTCGCTGAGGGCTGCATCTTCAACTTTTTCTTCAATGAGGAATTCACAAGTTGCCACTCCATGGACTGCTGTTTTGACTCCAGCTCATAGTGGTTACACAACGTCTCATTACTGGTAATGATGTGATCCAAGAAAATGTCATCTTCAGCCTTGTATTGGTTCAATAAATCCTGACAAACTTGTATACGGTGTTCTTTCTGTTGCTGTGTGAGCATTTGTGGGACCCATCTGGCACAAACATTATATCCAACATTGCCACCATTGTTTCCAACACATTGAAGCTAATATTCAGCTCTGTAAACAGTTCCCTGGTCATAATCCACTGATTTGAATGGATGAACTGATTGAGATGCTCTTCATTTTGTGGTGTAATAGATGCATAACCATCCGGAATGTGGCTTGTCTTTCATGTTGCTGTTGTCACTGCTGAAATGCACCACCCACCACCTCACTGTGCTCACATCCACTGTTTGGTCTCCATAAATGTTCAGCAAGCGTCAGTGAATGCCAATGGGTGCCATTTTGTCTGCATGGAGGAATTCAATTCCACCTCTTTGCTTCATATGCTCTCCCATGTCAGATGTCATTTTGTCAGACTGTTCCTCTGCTGCCATCTGTCACACAGCAGCAAAATGAAATGGAATGTTGGCGGGAAGATTCAACCTCTACTGCCGTATTACCAACATCCACCTCTGACATTGGGGGCCAACGTAATAAAATAGGAGGCATTATTTTCAGAGCAGCCCTCAAATTTAGGAGTGTACATCTTAGTATGATTGTTCCTAGCTGTAGGCTAGAATTATCCCTTCTATAAAATCTCCACATGATTTCTGGTTCAGAAGTGTAAGAAACTGTAAGATGTTGTTTTTGTAGGGATTTGTGCTGTTCTTTAAGATTGTAGGAGAAGAATTCATTTCTGCAAGACTGTGCTGTACTTTGTTTAAGATACTGTGTGACAGGGTGGTGCAAAACATAATATTGTGACCAAGAAAACATCTGTGGCATGTTAAAGCACATCATCTCTCTCATCAAAAGAGGGCATAGTTTTGGCTAATTCTTAAAAACAAGGACTGAGAGTCAGCGTTTCTGAAGGGCACCAGGAGGGGCACCAGCTAACTGGCTCGGTGGTTTGAATCTGGACTAGCTCAAAGGTTATTAAGAAAAAGACAATGCTTAGACCTTCCTTAAAAGAGAGAAGTTAAGCAAAGAGGGGAGGAGAATCAGGAAGAGTTAGCCAAGTAGTAACCAGACGTGGGACATTTGGCAGCATCGGATAGGTTGTAGGTTGTAAGCCCTGAAGTACTCAGACAATGAGGAACCAGGGTAGGGGGTGTCACAGTCAGGTATAGAAAACATAAAGTGCTGTGCATTTTTGCTTGGTGTGCCTGTTTGCTAGGTCACCTGTTTTACAAAGCATCAATAAAGGGCGATTCAATGAATACTCTGCCAGAACCTAAGTCATTGGCCATTGAGCATTGCTTACAGAAGGTACCACAGATTAAGCCCATAAAAATGCTGTTTCAAGCATAAGTGTCTGGTTTAGCAGTGAATATCAGTGCAAATGAAAACTGCAGATGGACAGATGAGGATAACAGCACAGAAATCACATGCTGTGTAGTTGTCCTCCACACTGTTGTCAGGGATGTCAAGGATGACAAGAAAAGCTTTTATAGATATGTCAATGATAAAAGGAAGACTAGGCAAAATATGGGTTTTCTCTGGAAGGAAATGGGAGACCTGATTACCTGGGATATGAATAAGGTTGAGGTGCTCAATAACATTTTTGCCTCAGTCTTCAGTGGCACATGCTGTAGCCACACCACTCAATTCACAGAATCCAAAGGCAGGGACTGGAAAGAATGAAGAACGGCCCACTATAGGGGAAGAACAATTTAAAGATCATCTAAGGAGACCAAAGTCCATAGGACATGATGAGATGAATCTGCAGTTCCTGAGGGAACTGGCTTTTGAAGTTGCTTAGCCACTCTGCATCATATTTACGAAGTAGTGGCAGCCTGGTGAAGTTCCCACAGTCTGGAAAAGTGGAAATATAACCTTCATTTTTAGAAAGGGAAAAAAGGAATATTTGAGGAACTGAGAGCCAGTTGGTCTCACCTCTGTGTCTGCCGAGATCATGGAGCAGATCGTCCTGGGATCTATGCTAAGGCACTTGGGACAAAAAGAAGAAAGAAGTTATTGGTGACAGCCAACATGGCTTCATTAAGGGCAAATAGTGCCTGATAGATCTGGTGACCTTCTTTGAGGGGGTTACATCATTGCTGGTTAAGGAAAAACAGTTGATGTAACCTACCTGTACTTTTGCAAAGCATTTGACATTGTCCTGCATGACATCCTTGCTTATAAATTAGAGAGACAAGGATTTGATGGATGGGCCATTTGGTGGATAAAAATTGGCTGGATGGTCACACTCAAATTTTTGTGGTCAATGACTTGATGTCCAAGTGGAAACCATGATGAGTGGTGTTCCTTGGGGTTTTTTATTTGGACCAGAACTATTTAACTTATTTGTTGGTGACATGGACAGTGGGATTGAGCACATCAGCAAGTTTGCTGATGACAGTAATCTGTGTGTTACTGTCAATACACTGCAAGGTAGAGATAGCATTCAGAGGGACTTTGACAGGCGTGAAAGGTGGGCCTGTGCAAACCTCATAAAGTTCAACAAGGCCAAGTGCAAAGTCCTTCCATGATTCTATGAATCTGTGATTCTGTAATTCTGTGATTGTGCCTCTGGCTGGTTCATGTCAGCTATGTTGTGCAGCAGCCGAGAAGTCAAACACATACAGAAACAGAAAAGGCATCTTTATTGGCACCTATACACTTACTTTCTATTATAAATTTATGCACTCATGCATATTTATGCATGAGTGAAGTGAAGCAATTAATTGCATTCAGTGTCTGTGGACTTACAGGAATGCGTTTCACACAAATTAGTCAAGATAGAATCAATATAGTTTACGTTTTGTATGTTTGTATGGTTGCTGAAAGTATATTGCTTACTTTAGCAGCAGTTTTGGAAGGGGAAATCTTTGTTCAAGAAAAACAGCTATCCTTACTGTAACTCAGAGCTCTGGCTGTCTTAAACAGGTATAGGGCTTTGAGAAAGAAAATCTGCTGAGAGCATGATAACAGCATGGGAGCTGCAGTGTTAGTTCTAAGGCACTGGGAGGCCTCTCTTCAGTTTTAGGCAGTACCTTCCATCTGTCTACATTATGTCAGGAATCTTTCCTTCAAAATGCTTAATATTGGAAAGATTTAAAACTATGCCTGTCTCTGCTCCAGGGTTGCCAGCTGTATGTTGATGCTTTTAATATTTATCCAATAAGACTATGTAATTAAATACCAGCAAACTTGCCTAAGGATGATAACATTTGCTCTTTTTTTTTTTTTTTAAATATTTTCAAGTATGTCGTGTAATTGAAATGAACTATTTTTTCACATGTAGGAAAAGATTTGTGTGCTTATCAGTGATGTGAAAGCTTGTCAATCTGATAGTCATTACGAATAAGTATGTGTGTATAAGAGTAAAGAATATATGAAACTGGATAACTGAAACATAGCAATGCCCTCTGAAATCCTAAGTCTTCCCAGTACAAAGGCAACATCAGGGCTTTTCTTAGATGGGCACACTGTGGTAAAAGTGAGTGGATCTGTCTCTGATAGAAACAAGGGAAAAGGCAGAGACGTTGAGAGAAAAACATTTGAGGACACAGAGAGAACAAACATTGTGAATGTAGCTTTGTGAAAAACTTAGAAAGAGATCTTTTGGGCTAAGTGCTAGCTAGAAAGACCCTTGACCCCATGGGCAAAGAAGCAGTGTCTGCTGCTGTTTGATTTCTGCAGTATTCAGGGGAACCACACTTTGTGCATTCTTTGTAAATAAAGAGGCTGACACTGAAGAAATACCTGACCTGAGCTTCACCTCCTACCTGAAATAGCCCTTGGGCTAACCACTTAGGTCAAAAATGCATCCTTTCAGTACTGCTTGAAATGTATTTGATTTTAGAAATGCTTTCACAATTGATCTCTTTACTAGTGATATGCAGTTTTGAACTCTTTCCTATGTATCACATATACGTCTACATCAGAATATGGATATTTCAGAAGGGAAGACCTTCCAGTGTTTGTGTTGTACGTTCAAGAGATCTATTCTACAAGAAATTCAGTATGCAATCAAAATGTAAGAAGTGTAGAACTGCAGTTGCCTGAGCAGCCTTAGAACATAGCAATAAAATCACCAAATCATCTGCTCTGCAGCTAAATAGACACAAATGAAAAATGAATTTTAATGTCAAATATTGACAAGTTTTATGAACAATTTGTGAAATTTGAAAAATATTGTGTAGAAACATTGCTCTGAAGGACTTGACTCATTTTGTCTTCACTGATCCTTAATCAAACCTTAATTATTTTGCATTACATTCTAACACTTGTGTTGTACAGAAGTTTGTGGTATTTTTATTTAATAATTTCTAGTGATTTAGAACTTTTTGGAGTGTAAAATGCTTCTCTTGCAAAATTTAACCCAGAGAAAAAACAGATTTCTAATGTTTTGTTGTAAAAATACTAATGCTCAGACAATGCATGCTTTGAAGGAGGCAATAGTTTTCATGTGAAGAACATTCATTCAGCGGAGAACAGATGTACATTTAATTGCATGATTTCTTAGAAAAGTTAATGGAAGAATGTTTGAAAACCATAAGTCATTCAGCAGTTCCTAAAACGTTAAGAATTTTGTTCTGATCAATATCTGATCACCTTAAATATGGGCAATAACTGTTGTCTTTTTTAACCCTCACTTAAGTAGCACAACATCTGTAATTCCTAAGTATGTAAATTTGGCTGAATTTGCCACCAGGCTGCTCTTAGGGATCTCACTGAAATCAACTTCTGGGCTAAACAGATACTACCTATATAGTACATCCACCCTTCTCAAAGGGAAGGAACAACAAATGGGGAAAGGTCTCCTGTACTTCTTCATGTGCCCGCTCTGTACATCTGCTCAGTCCTTTGAGAATCTCTTTTCCTGCTCCTGGGTGACTACAGATTGCCACGGTCTTCAAAATCTTCCAGAAAGAAGAGAAGCAATGGGAAGCTTTGTGGGCAATACAACGAATGAACATATGGTGAAATAGTGGAGAGAATAAAATGGTCTTTGGTTTACACTGCTGCAGTTCTGGACAGAATTAAAGGCAGAGTGACTTGTGCCCAACGTTTCTGTCATCTTGAGATGAAGCCATTAGGTATAATTAGGAAATAATCTCTTAATATACTGCCAATAGTTCAAGAATGTGAGACTGCATGACTAACCATTGTACCTGGGGCTGTGACATTGATGATGAAAGGGAAATTGGCTATTGGGTATTTATTTTGGTGTTTAGGTTAATGGCCAATGGCCCTCTGTTTTATGTGGAGAGATTTTTTTCTGTATTTTCTCAAAACAAAGATATCTTCAATTTTTTATTTTATTTTTGTTTCACAAGGAGGCTCAGTGGTTGTTAGCAGGGAAAAATAGTGAGGAAAAAAGACAAAGGAAGGTCAGATAAGGAATTTAGTGATTACAGACATTTTCAGTGAATGTTCAGGTTGGCGTGATTTGCTGAATTTAAAAAGAATCCCTAGCTACTATGGATCATGGTAACAACCAGTACTTCACATCAAAGGAAACGTACACATAGCTTACCTTGCTCTGAAGCAACAAACTGAAAACAAAATGAACTTGGGCTCCTGAGCTCGGAAATCCAGGGTTCCATTCCTGGATTCCATCTATCCATCCATTCAGCCAGGGTTCCATTCACTTGCTGTCATGGAGCTTTTCCTGCTCCCTTGCCAAAAAGATGAGAGTACAATAAGTTCCAATATATATAAAGTGCTATTTTTTTTACACTTTCAAAGCTTCCCTTTAATTTCATCAGTCTTGATCAGAAATTATATTGGCCTTTTGTATGTTTAAAATTTATATTTTCTTTTATGTTCTCCAACATAATTGCCGTTGTAAGCATGAGCTAAAATATCCTACTGAGGGGGAAATAACCACTCCAAATCCCCCAAACCTCTTAATATCTTACAAGATCCTTCTTCCTTCTTCCTTGTCAATATTCCTACAAGATCCAATTCAATTCTTACTGAAGTTACTGGAAAGTTTTCTGTTGATTTTAATGGGTGTTGTATAAGGCTACTTAACAGTTTATTGTTGAGAACTCTTTCACATCAGTCACTAGTCACTGCTCACTATGCGGTTTTGATGAGAGCGAGGCAGCTGCAAGCACAGAAAGTTGCTTTTTTAGATGTACTTGCATATAGTTGCAAGCACAGCATCTCTTAAAATCTGCTCTAACCTGTGTTTAGGGACTTTTAGGCAGTGAAGAATATAATTTAATTCCCTTTGAGATTTCTTTAGAAGGAATTGGCAGCCCATCTTGCTTTGGAAAGATATTCGGGATGACAGTATATTGACTTTATAGACTTTCTTTCTCTCTTCCAGTGAGACACATTTACCACTGAATGCTCAACATAATGACAATCCTTAAAGCACTAGAATGAAGTTCCCCAAAAAGAAGTTTTCATTTTGCAATAAAGTGGAATTGTTTTCTGCAAAACATTTCAGTGAACATAAACCAATTAACCCTTTTCCTTAAATGATGTACATACACCAAATGAATATGTTAAAGAGAAAAACCAAAGTGTTTTCTATTTATCTTGACATTATGATAACACAACGTACTGTTGTATCTTGATAGCATATAAGGCAATAACCTGAGTAGGTAACAAAAATGTGTGCAAAATTGCATCTATCATGCTGAAAACCTTTCTGTATAAATCATGTTTCCTTAGAATCATTGAAGCAAATCTTATTTAAAGTGCCTTAAATTCCAGCACTTTGTCTTTTACAGTCAAATATAGTTAGCTAAAATGTACTCCATCTAAAAGGCAGATTCATAAATGGGCAGAGGTACTTTTTTTTTTTCTGCACAGTGTCACTTTCAAAAATTAAGTTCAAAGATAGCTACCCCAAACTGTTACCTAACTCCAGCTAGTCATACCAACATGTCCACCACAAAAGCTTCTTGGCCAGCCTCTTCTGCCTCTGGCTCCATTAGAAGCACCGAACAATAGAAATTGTTGAGAGATTCATTCTCTGTGTAGCAATTATTTGTATTACTGAGGCAAGGTTTGATTCTCCAGGGTGAACTGCATGACTCCATATCTGTGGAGTCATTTTGCGCAAGGTGAAAGACTGAAAAGAAAGACCGAAAGAGCAACCCTTTGCTCTGCTTTTCCACAGTCACATGGAGCCTGAGCGCTAGGGAATTCTGGCAAGTGCAGATGAACTGTTTGTACCTCAGGAGGGAGAATTACTCTCCATCTTCCAGCTCAGGTTGAATCTTCCAAGTCTAAAGGCTCTAACGTTCTGTCAGTGCAGGGATTGTACACGGTAGCTTTTACAACTTGATTATTTTAAACCTTGTGAGCATTTTATATATTTCTGTTTCTCTATTCATATTGGAATACTATTCCAGAAATGGTCTCCTCTGATAGGTAAGAACTTTCAATAATTCTTGCTCTGATTTTATTCCATGGCCACTTGCTTTACTCTTTTGCAAACTTTATGCTTTAGGTTAAACAGCTTTTCTGTCTCTAATGTTTACCTTTGTGATGTGTTTATATAAATCAAACATATCCTCTTTTGGCCTTTCTTCTAAGAGATTCAAGGAGCCAAGCATTCTTTTAGTCTTCACTGTAAAACAGTCTGTCCATACCACTGATCATACTGGTTGCTCCCCCCTGTACTTTTTTCAGACAGAATGTGATTGTTCGTGATTATGAGTGATCAGAATTATGATGGACTGTCATAGAAAAAAATGAAAGTATCTCATATGAATGCTATGAATAAATTCTTGTTTACAAAAAATACATAGGGTGCTCCGAAAGTTTTGCCTCATGTTTATTTCGAAGGAAGCAGCAGGTACAAAGAACATGGTAACACTATTTGATAGAGCAAATTCTCAGCAACAAAACAATGTTTTTCAACATAGTCACCTCCATTAGTTATGCATTTTCACTAGTGATGAGCAAAAGCCTGCATGCCACACTCATAAAAATCTGCATGGCTGTCTGGAATGCGGCTTGTCTTTCACGTCACTGTTGCCACAGCAGAAAGGCACAGCCCACTGCCTTACTGTGCTCACATTCAGCATTTGGTCTCCATTAACATTCAGCAAGTGTCGATGAATGTCAATGGGTGCCATTTTGTCTGCAAAAAGGAGGAATTTAGTGGTACATCTTTGTTTCATACATGCTTCCACGTCAGATGCCATTTTGTCAGACTGCTACTCTGATGCCATCCATCACACGGCAACAAAATAGAATGGAGTATTGGTGGGAAGGTTCAGCCTCTACTGCCATACCACCAACATTCACCTCTGACGTTGTGGGCCAGCACAATAAAATAGGACACATTACTTTCAGAGCAGCCTTCGTATTTCACGTAATGCTTTTCTAAGATAACTTTCTCTTTCCACTTGGGCACATTGTACTATTCATTATTAATCACTACAAATTTATCTCCCCTATCCAATTTCCGTTTTAAATGTAGTCATGTACATTGTAAATTCATTGTAGTTCCTACAGGTTTGCACTTTGCATTGCTTATTTTCACAAAGATGCTATTTCTAAATTTCTTGGGGTGTGGCACTAAGATTCTTTGCTGCCTTTTTGAAGCATCTACCTCAATCAAGTTTCAGTAGGGCAATTTCAAATAAGACAAGATGAAAACTGACTTAAACTATGCTGGGCCTTATTTGTCATTATGTTTCTCTCTTTCTGAGTCGCTGTAACTCCATGGAGTTCAAGAGAGTTACAAAAGTATAAGTTTAAATTAGCATATGAATCAGACCTTGCAATGTCCCCTTGCCTAATTGCAAGCCATGTTTATTTTCTCTAAAAGGTAAATTATTCATGAAGTAAGAGAGTGTACATATATTATTCGAACAAATAGTAACTAACATACTGAAATCCTGAGAATCTGCATTTTTCCAGATTTAAATTCTGAGTCAGTGTCATTTCTAGTTTGCAGTTAACCTAGAGGATAATCACCATTGTTGTTTGCAGTCTAGGATTAGAGAAGAGTAATAGTCCTATGAAAATTATGAAAAGAGTCCTATTTTAAATATGACAAAGACTCTTATTCTGTCTGAAGTAATTTACTGAAAGCAAGTTGGAAGCCTAATTAGGTTATTCTCTGATTTAAGTACAATATATATATAGAAAATAGGATTCTTCACTGAGGGGTGGTTGGGCTCCGCAGGCAAACACCACTCCTGCACCAAGCCTGCCAGAGTTCAAGAAGTGTTTGGACAATGCTCTCAGATGTAGGGTTTGATTTTTGGATAGTACTGTGTGGAGCCAGGAGTTCGACTCAACGATCCTTGAAGGTCCATTCCAACTTGGGATATTCTACGTTTCTGTGATTATGAAAATTTCCTTCTGTTTGCAATTACAATTTTGAAAAGGGTGGGTTGAGTGAAAGTTCATTAGAAGAAATGATTGACCTTGGTGTTGATGAAACAAAATGTAATTTATTAATCAAAGTTTAATGTAAAAAATGAGCTGCAGATAGAGAGCTCTGAAGCTACACCACAGAAAGACACAAAATTTTGACAAAATAATAATGATCTTAAGCTAATGCAAATTTGAATTTTGGAAATGAAATTTTGAAACAGCTCTCAGGATTTGATAAAGTCAGGTCATTCTGACCTGTCTAAGATGCCTTCAAGGTTCTGGCGCTGCCTAGAGTACTCAGAATCCGCAAGAAGGGTCCAACATGGAGGTTGGGCACAGCAGGTCTTCATACTTCCAAGATGCCAAGAACAAACTGTGAGAAGTCTACTAGTGTATATGAAGCAATAAAATCAGATATAGTAGAATACATTTGCTCTCTGATCTCTGTATTGTGTCTGGCTCTCAGTGTACTGGTTAGCTCTCATGCCAGTGTAATATCTTAACCATAGCAGCAAGCAGTACTTAGATCTGCTGTGATTAATCTTCTACTTGTGTTCACAGTCCAAAACCTGACCAGCTGCAGGAGGAAATACTAATACCAGTTGCTGCTCAGGAGTAAAATTATGTAGATTTAAGCTTGGATGAAATATTTTTAACAAGGAACCAGGTTTTTATGTATGTCCTGTTCTGAATTAAAGTGTGTTCTGACAAAGTTAGTATAATCTGTGAAATATTAAGCTGGGAAGTGACAAATTGTGGACAAAACCCATACAGCTTAATTTAAAGCAAAGTAAAATACTGCATAGACAACTGACTGAGCTTAGAGATTTTTTCTGTCAGACAGTTTTTCTCTACAAATTTAGGAAAAAAAGTAATGCTGTAGTCCTGCTTCCCTCCCTCCCCCCCCCCCCCACACCCTG
>WBMW01002256.1:2476717-2524773 GCA_013396635.1 Penelope pileata
CCCCCCAAGTATTATACCTTTTACCCTGCAAAAAGTGTAACAGAATGATCTGAGAGGTCTTTTCTAGCCTTAATGATTCTGTGGTTCTATGATTCTACCAGAATAGCCCAATTTTAAGAAAACCGTCTGGCCACTGTTTATTTCTGATCACATGCTCCAGAAAGGGAAACGGCAGGTAACAAATTGCATCAAACCAGCTGGAATAAGCATGATTGATGTAGTACAATACCCAATGTCTTGGTTTAAAACTGGAAGGACTGTGGTATTTTGCACTACATAAGACAGCTGGGAATTCTCAAAGAGCGATGGGAAGTGATCTGGTGGTCAGAAACCGTGTGAAAGCCCTGTGAAAATCTCTGTTTCTGTTACTACAGAGACAAGTACTTTGAAAGGAACCTATGAATATTTCTGTGAAATTTGTCAGCAGCTAGACTGCTAACAAATGTACTGTACGTAAAGTTACATATGGGTTTCAAAATTCACGTTGATCTATGTGGCATGAGAATTTCACCAGAAATGAGAAAAGCAGTAAGGAGCAGACTCATTGCAAAGGTATTTAGACACTGTGTGAAGAAACACAAGGCAAGGGTCCTTCTTACTCCTTTGAGAAGGTAAGCAATCCTGGTGAGACAGCTTGAATTCTTTGATCTCATGCTGGAGCCTGCTGGTGTCGTTGACTGGAAGATCCTCCTTAAAGTAGTGGTGACAGGTGGGCTAATGGTGCTTAACGGCATGGTCTGTGGCATCCCTTGTTGCATGCCCTTACTGCATGAGAGGAAGACCTCAGTCACATATGCTCCACATGTGATGTGTTTTAATCCCTCTCTAGACACCCACAGGGACAGTGGGTGCTGTCAGGATTACCCTTTCTAGGGCTCCCATCTGGACCCTTCTGACTCATTTTCACCTCTGTAATCCTCAAGTTCTCATGTTTTTCACTGACACCCTCCAGAATTAGTTGTTTTCTCTCTCTTTCTGTTTCTTGTAGTCCTCCTCTTTCCAGCAGAACTTGAAGATTTGGCTGTGTCTTGGCCAGCGTTCTCAAAGGGAAAATGAGAAAAGAAGTGCAAAAAAGGATTTAGTTTAAATCTGCAGAAGCTAGACATCTGAGACCCAGCCCAAAGCAAAGTAACATGAAAATAAAGTGCAAATTTTTTTTCTTTTGTTTTCTTTAGATGAAATACTGGGGGGGAAAGAAGGAGATCATGGAATAATAAGCACCAATGTTATTTGAAAAATTTTCAAGTAAAATTGTTTTCAGAATTACAGTGTTCTTTTAAAAAATATATCTGAAGTTTGTAGCAGTTTCCCATGAGAGAAGAGACAACTAAACCTCAGCATTCTACATTAAAATAGAACCTTCTACTCCTTTTTTAAAAAATTTTAAATATTAGAATACAGTTTTTTATTAACTAGAAGGTGCACTGATAACACAGATGAAGAGCTAGGCTCAGGAAACAACAATCACGTTTGATGTTCCCGAACAGCAAAGAAGATGCCTGTGGAAATATGCAGCTGTTTGAGTAAAACACAAGAAGAGCCTTGACTGCAGAAGCTCTGACTACCCACACCTGCTGTGCAGCTGGCAGCAGGAAGCAATGAGGGCAGGGTTTCAATCACTTCATGGCAGGCAGAGTTAGGAACAGAAACTAGGGCTTCACTAGTCAAGAAAATGCAGGTATTCTCTGCGGAGGATGTCACAACATAGCTAAGGGGTAAGAAAGAGGAATAGAGACAATGTAACAGAAATCACAGCAAAGTGATCACTCCAATGTATGGAAGTAAAATCAGCACAAGAAAGAAAGTCATTTTGAGTAAGTTCCTCAGAACTTAGCTTGTCTTAAGTTTCACAAAAGAACAGTATTATGTAATTAATTAAAATCATAGAATCAAAGAATCACAGAATGGTTCCGGTTGGAAGGGACCTTAGAGATCATCTTGTTCCAACCCCCCTGCCATGGGCAAAGACACCTCCCACTAGACCAGGCTGCCCAAAGCCCCATCCAGCCTGGCCTTGAATACTTCCAGGGAGGGGACATTCACAACTTCTCTGGGCAACCTGTTCCAGTGTCTCACCACCCTCACAGTGAAGAATTTCTTCCTTACATCTAGTCTAAATCAACCCTCTTTCAGTTTATAGCCGTTACCCCTTGTCCTGTCATTACCTGTCCTTGTAAAAAGTCCCTCCCCAGCTTTCCCGTAGGCCCCCTTCAGGTACTGGAAGGCAGCTATCAGGTCCCCCCGTAGCCTTCTCCAGGCTGAACAGCCCCAACTCTTTCAGGCTGTCCTCAGGGTAGATGCTCCAGCCCTCTGATCATCTTCGTGGCCCTCCTCTGGACCCGCTCCCCTTGTGTTAACGTAATTTTATGTTTCTGTTCCTACATTCTCTGTAACAAACAACTGTATAAATATTAGGATTCCACATTATTGACAAGAACTGTCACAGGCTCTGAGAGAGTTCAGCAGTAAATATGACTTGAAAATAAGAATTCTAAGTGATTACATTTGAGATACTCATACAGCAAAATGCACAAGATTGCCAACTTATTATATCTCTTGTCCGTGTCAAAATATTTTCTCTCATTTCTTTCTAAATAATTCCTTTCAGAAATATTTATTTCACGGAGCTCAGAGGTGACACCCTGGTCCCACTGGCACCAGCGACAAAATAATTTGTGTCTTCAAAGGATCCAAAATATAGAATCCTAGAATCAAACAGAATTTCTGGAGGCTATACTGGACCCAAAGCATCATGTTTGCTAGCTGTTAATGGACCTGTCTCCTGTGAATTTCTCCAGTCCTTTGTGGAAATGACTTCAACTTTCAGAGCATTATGTGGCGCTGTCCCAGAATTTAATCATGCTGTAATAATAGTAATTGTAGTAAGTGCCTATAATTAATTGTTACAGTGTATTGTTCTGTTGTTATAATTATACACATAGTTAATTGATATTGCTAATTGTTATAATTAATATCTACATAGTAATTTCCTATTCACCCTCTGAGTACTGTTTATGATTCAAAGATTGGAGTAATATGGAGTAATATGTGTTGTTGTAACTACTCATATTTCTTCCTTATAAAAGTTTTCCAAGACATTATAAGTCTTCCTTTCTTCAGAAAGTCTTTTCCAAGCTGAAAAATGTTAGTTTGTTTAGTCTCTCCTCACACATACAGAAGGACTTCAAAGCCTTGAGCATCTATGTCAGCTTTTTCCCATTTATCCTGTCTGCTATGGGATGAACAAAACTGTATATGTCTTAAGGAATGAATAAAGTCTGTATTTACATGGTGACATTGTTTTGTTTTCTTTGTTTCCTATTAAATGTTCTTTTGCTTATTTTTGACTATGGCTAACTATTGTGGGGGCATTTTCAGAAAACCAACCACAATGACTCCAAGATCTCTTTCTTGTGTGGTAGCTCCTTCAGAGTTTGTTATGTTATGGGAACACTGCAGATTTTCTCCCCATGTACAATTTTTTTCATTTATTGTCTAATCGTTTTATCTGCCATAGCCTGTCAATTCATTCAAGATCTTCAGCTATATATCTTCAGATATCTTCAAAGAATCAGAACTTTGCCGTTTTAGGTTTAACTAGAATGAGTAATTTTCTGTCATCTAAAGACTAGTTACCTTATTTCTCATCCTTTTTCTTCCATACCCTTCATTTCATCTTTATTTCATATTCATATTCACATTGAACTCTGTGTAACTCAGCACAGATCTCTGTGAACTCTGTTGGTAACCTCCTTCCAAAATGTAGTTAATTCTGGCTATTGAGAGCTGAAATGAGCACAGGTCAACCACAGCAACAAATCAATAGGTTTTTAGGAAAGATGTGGGAAAGTTTAGTGGGATATAACCTCCTTCAGTTTGTTGAACATGGTCTTTTGTCTTATTTGATATTTTTATAATAAGAAGAAAAACAAACACCAAATTTCATTTCATATAGGACTTTTCACATCTATTTTTTTTTTAATTTTCACATGAAAAATAGTTAACCATATGAATTTCGTTGTTTTCCACTGCCAAACAGAAAGATGTTTACCACCTAATCCTAATCTTAAAACCTGTCATGATTTTTTAAACAGGAATTTCTTGGTAGAAATTTCTATTTCTTATGTCTTTCAGAATGAACTGCTTAATCCAGACATTTTACAACTATACCTCCATCAGTGATAGATGAGAAGTCAATTACTGCCATAAAAATCTCTCTCTGCCTGTACTTAATATCAGACACAGGAGCCAGGGAAGAGCTAGTCAGAAAAAGAATTGAATCACCAATTCTCTGATGCTCTTACCCAGTTAGGTCTGAGTTAGGTTTTGAGAATCAGGAAACAGCCTCTTTTTGACTCAAAATGCTTGCAACTCTGGGCTCATAAGCACATTAGAAAAAAATAAAGATTATTTTGAAAGTACAATTTCATAATGAAGCTCATATGTTTGCAAATCATCTGAATTAAAATATTAGTTTCTTAAACATTATCTTGTCCATAAATTGTAGTGTTGGTATATATTTAGAGGAAAACATGCCCTTTATTTTATGAAGAATGTAAAGTGTTCATTCTTGAAGCACTTCAGTAAAGATCTGGCACTATTCTGTGGGTTTGAAAAATATATCTGCAAACCTTTTCACAACTAGTGTGCAGCTTTAGAAAAGTCTGTAAAAGCTGTATGTATAATTTTATCAATTCCAGTTTTGTTTTTGTTTTCTACATGGAATAAGAACAAACCTTACTCATTTATTTAAAAATCAATATAATATAGAGAACAAATTGCTTTTATGTCTTCATGGTGTTATGGCTCACACTGCATTATTGCAGTAAATGCAGAAATGTTAGCACTGTTAAATCAAAAATGAGCATAAGTTGTTTACAGACAGCAAGCTCAGCAAACAAAAGTAGCATTATGGAAAACACCTTAATAAAGTACTTTGTCATCTGATCATTCTATGCAGTTTGTTCAATATTAGATTTAAAGCTGTTGGCTAATAGGCGGACAATACTTGTTTCCATATGTGATTTTAAATATTGTGTATTCACTTTTGTTGTTTAAAAGCTGTTATCTGTCAATACATCTAGAAACAGTGATGATACCTGATTCTTATTAAAAATAATAATATTCATCAGTTCAAGAGAGTTTCTTATGCTTTTTGTGATTTGCAGAATTGTTTTTTATTTTTCCAAGTCAGTCATCACGGAACATTTTACAGGCTTTCCAAGAGTAATGACTAGCAGAGTCTAGCTCTGTAAACGTGATATATTAATACCTATACACGTTAGTATTATATTCCGTGAACACATCATGCAGAATTAGAATACGTTGCAATAAAGTACAGCCTGTAGATGTAACACCACAGCATAACACAGGATTTAGTGGATGCAGGCCATTGCTGATCCTTACTTCCTGTGCGGGGGATGAGAGGTAATGAAGAAAGGTGACCTTCTTCTGTGTATTGGCTGCACCATTTCTTATGCTGTGAAGTGTAGACTCAAGCCCCTCAGGGTCTGCTTTCTTCTGACATGCTGAGATCTGCCTGGAAATAAAGATGTAAAGGTTTTCCTTTCACTTTAGCATCCATCTAGAACACATGCTTTAGGCCTTGATTATCAAGGAGAACTTGATTTTGTTCCAGTATTAACTTATTCATCAGTGACTTGGATGAAGGGACAGAGTGCCTCCTCAGCAAGTTTGCTGATAAAAAACTAGGAGTGACTGATACTACAGAATGCTGTGCTGTCTTTCAGGATCGTGACAGTCAGGAGAGACGGGCAGAGAGGAACCAGATGAAGTTCAACAAAGGCAAGTGCAAGGTCCTGCACCTTGGGAGGAGTAATCCCAGGCAACAGTACAGTCTAGGGGCTGACCTGCTAAAAAGAAAACCTCCGGAGAGAAGGACCTGGTGGAGAAAAAGTTAACCATGAACTAGTAATGTGTGCTTGCTGTCAAGCAGGTCAACTGTATTCTGGGCTGCATAGAATCATTAAGATTGGAAAAGACCTCTAAGATCATCTAGTCCAACTGTCTACCTACTACCAATATTTCCCACTAAACCATGTCCCCAAGTATTCCATCTACACACTTCGTGGACACCTGTAGGGACAGTGACTCTACCACCTCCCTGGGCAGCCTGTCCAGTGCCTGACCACTCCTTTGGAGTTTTTCCTAATACCCAGCCTGAACAACCCGTTGTACAACTTGAGGCCTGTAACAGAAAAACATGGACCTGGGCACCCTGCTTTGAATTCCCCTGCTTGAGCATGGAGGCTGGGCTAGGTGATCTCCAGAGGTACTCTCCAACACCAGCCATTCTGTGCTTCTGTGAGAAAAACCCACATTCTCTTTAGCTGACTGACACCTTTCCTCTCCCATTCACACTGGTCATCACAACCAATGCACAGTGGGCTCCAGTTCTCCCCTCCTCTGTTCGTAGCCCAGTCTTGGCACAGGACTTGCTATGCGAGTAAAATGTCTGCTGCAATCACAAATAATGCTGCAGAGAGGAATAACTGTTCAAATAATTTTTCTTTTTCCTGTAACCACAGCCCAGCTGAAGTGGAGGAAGCACTGGTCTTGTTGCAACTGGTCTTGTTGCACTTGCCTCTGACACAACTAAGTGGATATGAGCTATAAAAGCTTCAGAGCTCCATGCCAGCATAACAGCATGGTTGGTTCTGCACTACCTACGTATGAACTGCATGTGCTTCCATAAAGGTAAGTGCTTCTGGCGTTTTCATTTCCAGTGATTAGACTTTCACAGAACCTCTTATTTATCAAATTTAGTACAGCTTGTAAAATGAAGTCTTACTGCAGTTTTGAGCATTAGTGGGAAAGGATGAAATTCGCAAAGCATCATAACAGAGTTTAAGGTTCATCTATCACAGACTTGTACAGTTATCTTAAAAAACCGCACAATTATTTATTATTCCTTCATGCCCGTTTATTTTAGAATATCAGAATGAATAATGAAAGTTGTATTCAACTATATTGTCATCATGCCTCAATGTACTTAAGCAGATGTATAATTGCAGCATGAGACTAGTTTCATTCCCTTTAAAGGGACAACATATGGTTAGATTTAAGGACATTTAAGCATTTTGTTATTCAGGGGGTGATATTTCAAGAAAAACACCAGCTTCTGTGCATCAAATAAACCTTAAGATATCATATAACTATTTGGAGGATGAATGACTCGTATAAAATGCAGTAAAATGAGAAGTTTAATTAATCGAACAATTCTTTTAACAAAAGCTGAAAGCTAATGGATACTTATTACACTGAGTTTCTTTGATAGATTCCAAAACGTCTTATGGAAGATAAAACTTCACCCTCACTTCCTAGATGGAGAAGCTGAGATCCAGGGAAGAGCTGTAGTCTCCATGAACCTGGTCCATATGCAATTTAGCATAAAATCATTTGGATAATAGCATTGCCTATTTTACAGAATTTTCCATTCCTTCTTGTTCAGGTTTGCTTTATCAGATAATGGACTGGAGAATATTGGATGCCTCTTGTGGATCTGCTCCCTTCTGTTTTGATACATCTCCTGATAACAAGACTATTATTTTTGTGTCAGTCACCATGAGTAAATAATTATAATGGTTTATAATGGGAGGTATGCAACCATATTAAGCCTTAGTTTAGGGAAAAAAAAAGTGTTATCTGCTTCATCCAATTCACAGGTCAGAAAATTCAGTATGAAAAAAAAGGCATGTGTCATTGAACTGTGAGCTTTTTACAAGAATTTTTTAAAAATGTTTTCATAAGACTTTGTCCAAGTGGTCTTTATAGATATTGATGAAATTCTTGCTTTACAACTTGACTTAGATATTTCTGCAATGTCATTGACAACTCGTAGTTGAAGTAAAATACCTATGAGTGAATATTAGGAAGCCCTTAGGAGGTAATTTATTTTTATTCTTATGGAATTAGAATGCTAATTCTTATGGAATTAGTATGCTGTAAGATTTAAATTTTGTGTATTAGTACTGTGCAAAAAATGATGGAAGCACTGTTGGACATAAAAAAAAAAGATACTTCATGAGAGAGAGGGAAGCCAAGATCAGAGAAGAGGGAGAAGGAGATGATGAGAGAAAATGTGTAACAGAACATAAATTTTGTAGTCCAGCAGTGATAGCACTCAGCTTGAAGTAAAGCATAGCTGAATTAGATCTTAAAGATCACATTAGCTTTAGTGAGATGCCATTTTGAATAGTTCATTAAGTAATTGATATTGACATTTTGGTAAGTAATTAATGCTGGATTTCATATAGAATGGTTTAAGTATTAGGATTTTATTTCTACAGATAGGATCGCACAGTTATGAAATGTTAACTCTGCTATTCATTCCTCTCAACTGAACTACCAGAAAAAATATGCATTTTATAGAAATTTGGAGCAGACATACAATCTATTTTTTATTTCTTATTCTTATATAATTCAGTTATGGATTGGAAAGGAACGATTGGAGAAGTGACTGAACTGAGATGGTGTCCTGTTGAAGGCAATTGTACTGCAATGGTATAAGTCACATTGTACCAGGCTTCTTCTTGTTGAAAATTAAGAAGAGACAAGAACAATTTTTAATGATATAGAATAGTTCAAAGAAGAGTATAAATTGATAATTTTCTCCTATTCGTAATTGTAACCTAGCTCTTCAAGGCAATTCTCCTTACTGCAGAAATACTTTTTACTTCATGAGTAGAAGTTAAGAGAGGGAAATGATTGTGTTTTCTGAGTTCCAATCCAATAAAACATTGACATAAATAATCAGCACTAAGCAATTCCTTTTATTGTATTTGCATCCAGTGCAACCCTTTAGACTTTGCACAAGGCTGTGATATGAATGAAATGTAAGCATATGTTCAGAATAAATATTTATTAAGCTCTAAATATTTAGTATTACCAATTCTGGATTAAATTTAAAAAAAAAAAAAGCAGATTCAAACCGTAAATACGATTTTTGACCTACTTTTCCATTCATGAAGAAAAAAAAAGAAAAAAAAAAAGAAGAATTTCAATTTTGTTTCATTTGTATTTGCCCTTAGAGCTTTGGACATCCCCTTTGCTCACAGACTCTTGCAAGCTTTATTCCCAAAGATGTTATTGTTCCGGCAACACTAAAGCAGCTCCTATTACCAAAGATCTACAGTTTTTTCCTGAAGAGGCAGTCCTTCTGTTTTCACAGAGAGGAATGGGAAGCAGGGGCAAAAGGCAGTCAAAACTTGCTGACCTGATGGCTGACTTTTTACATCTGTTTTTAGGCTGAGTCTGAGGTTGCTCTATACTCAACAGCAGATTCTGGAAAGCCAATTGTTTTGTGTCAATCTGTGGAGTAATTATATAGGTTGCTAGTTTAAGCAAGAAATAAAGTTTGTGGTTTATATTTTTATTTCCTGTAGAAATAATTTCCAACTTTGATAATCCTTCTTTGCAGCATTTGTTCTAGCATTTAATTGAATGGTGGACTTTTTAAACCGCAGGCACGTCCTCCCTGAACTTTGTAAATTACTATTATTAGGCCACTTACCTTTCCTTATTTCCTGCAATATAATTGCCAGAAGAGCCTTATCTTGCTCTTATGTGATCATTTCAAAGTCATCTGTTGTGCCTTGAGTCAAAGACAATGAAAAATGTTCCTTCAGTGATGCAGGTCATTCAGTATATTTGCAAGATTGGCAGGCTCCCCAGACTTCCTATTTTTTTCACTTGGGATGTGCTACCTCCAAGAAAGACATAACCTGGCAGCATATCATTCAAGAGTAAGATAGTATTGCTGTTGGGAAGAAAAAGTAATTCTCCATAAAATGAGGTCAGTAGTCCCTTTTGTCTGCATCTGTACTATATGATTTTTTTTGTGTCATTGTAGCTCCTGTTTAAATTGGGAAGAGATGAGGGAGATAAGGAAGAGAGATTATTCTATAAATGCAGTGATATTCTATTTATCCCTCTCCATGAAAGGACACCTGCTAAGTCCTCCTGTCATAAATTGAGAAGGCTTGATGTCCCTTCAATATGCTTGGCCTACTGGCAAACAATTTCCGTTGAGACTCTTTCTGAAGCAGTCACACTAACATCTATCTGTTCTTTATTATTGGTAGAACATGGAGATTTTAAGCTTAATATGGTTTGATTTGGGAGAAAAAATTTGCATTCTTTCTTTTGTTTATCAGTTGTTCAAATCTGGAGTTATCACAAGTTTAATTTCCCACCTGTAAATTGTGCATAAAACCCCTCAAGGTAATGACCGCAACCGAGAGTTGAGAGGATGATTTTTTTCTATGTGAAGTGACTGCCACAATGCAAGAGACTTAGTGCTGAGACAGAAAGATCAAACTTTTAAAATCTCCACATTAAAAGTTTATGTTCTCTGTCATATTAAAAATAAATAATTAAATAATCTGTATCATAATTTGATTTTCAGATTTGTGGGAGACTCTTCTGAAGGGAATCTCATGTTACCTGGGATGGTAACAACGATAACAACCTTCTGAAAGAATTCAGCAGTGCAGTTGGAGTTTCTGTCTTGTATCTTTTATCCTTTGGTACCTGTTCCTTTACAGGTGTTCAAGAAAATGCCTTTCCTTACTTTAACACTCAGGTTTTTTTTTCCCTTGGTCAGATTATTTTTCTTACAATTTCCACCAAAGTTGTAATATGTATTATTTTCCAGTCCTTTAAGTTTATGTTTCATGCTGAGGGAAAATAACATTCCTGAGTAGCAAGTAAACTGTATGTATTATAATATTCAAAATAGCATATTTCAGTATTGTTTAGTTGTACTTAGTCAAGTGTATCTTTAACTACTACACACACACACAAAAATTGTTTTCCTCTTCTGGTATTCTTGCTTACTCTATTGAATTCAGCCTGTGTCTCATGGTTTATGTTTATTCTGTTTTCTATGTGGAAAAAGGAGTGTTCATTCTTGTCTTTTTACCTACACAGTGCTATAATGTAAATAATAGCTCATACGAAAGCTTCAAGTATTTCTCTTACGAGAAAAAAACAGAGAAAAAAATATTTTTCTTACTTGTACACCCTTAAAAACAGTTTATATCAAAATCTGAATGTAGCTAAATAACAGGAAAAGCAACTACATGACTCATTAAGGAATTCACGAATTCACCAAAATGCTTTCAACTTTTCTTAAGTAAGAGATGAAGTACTAACAAAATGTCCAGGATAAGAACAGCGCTCAGGCTGTTGCTGTGCCGGTTAATGCACTTGCTACAGCTGACCTAACTGAGTTTTCTCAAGCCGCCACCATGAAAGTATGCTTAGCATTTTTAAAATATTTTTCTTCGGTTGGTGAGGGGGTTTTGTAAGAAAGTGTTGTAGAAATCTTAGACGCAGAAAAATCTTTTAAATCATCAGTGCTTGAACATAAATAATGCAAGCACGCTTTAAACTGTCTCACAGACAAATGATACCTCCTGCTGAGCTGACCTGTTCTATGACACAATTTAAGTGGAGTTTTTTGCTGTTTATGATCTCTTATTTGTTCTATTACACTTCAAAGCTCTGTTCTATAATTTCAGACAGCTTCAGCAACTTTCATCTTCAGGACCTTGTATGCTTTACTTAATTAAGCAACATACAGGTTTTAAGATCTGGAGTTTGGACATAAAGAATTATGTTAACTGATATAGAACTGATCTGATCTGAGGCGTCATGTGATGTGGTTATTCTTATTTTGATCTCAAGTAAACAATAATTTTCCTTAAAAAAACCCATAAAATATATTTTTCCTAACTGTAATCACACACAAGGAATTATTAATTTTCATTTTGAAGTAGATCTCTTTTAGAAATTTTATTGTATATAATCTGAATTTGCAAAAAAAAGTACTCTGAATGAATAATATATTATCTATTCATAACTATGAAAATATACTCTGAATATATGTTACAATCATGAAGAAATACATATGTATCTTTAAAAAATATTTTATTTTTCGATTTTCAAACAAAATAGGGCCATGCTTGCCTGAAGAATAGGCATCATAAAACCACAATGTATGCAGAAGTGATTATATGCTTTCAATGTGTTTTAATCCATTTCAGAAGCCAAGATCATCTAGATCCACTTTTCAAGAATTTCCTTCACAGAAGTCCTGTCATCTTTTAAAGAGTAGTCTTCACAAAGGATTATATGTAGGCAGAAACTGCAATGCAGTGTATATAGTATTAAGTGACTTAAAATAGTGTATGACACGCATAAACCCCTAGTAGAGAACTCTTTTCTTTGTTCACCTCTTTATTGCATATCCACTGTTGAAAGTCTTTTTAAGAAAGTAAGAAAAAAAACCATTTCATCTTAGCAATAACTTTCAGAAACCATCTGCCTGAATCTGTTGATTTGCCACACAGCAATGTTAACAGTGACGAGAATGAAAAGCTAATACCACAGTCTGTATGCTGGCAGAAAGTTGTGTAGTCTCAATTTTTGTGTCATCACGGAAAGGATTCCTCTGATATATAGCTCTAAAATGTTAACCTTGAGGGTAATGTGTTAGATAAGCTTGTGAGTGTATTCAAAAGGTGGTTGTCAGAATCTGTCTTCATGGTTCAGAAGATCATTTTAAAGCAGTAGTGCTAATGCTACTCAAAAATAGAAACTCTTATCCAGTGAGATATTGAAATCTCTTTGCACTACTTTTTTTTGTCTTGAATTTGGATGAAATGTAAAGAAAATGCCGAATTCAGAAAAACTGTGATTATAAAATGTTAAAATATAGCTATGCATTTAGCTGCAACTCACAAATGAAGACTATTTATACTCCAGTGTTAAGGAGATTTATTTTCACTTGTCAAAAATCACCAGAACAATGTGTTCAGCTGTCTTTGATGTGAGACTGAATCTCTCTGTGTTGTCTCACAGGAATTGTGGATCAAGTAGCTCACTGTGTGAGCTTGTCTCCTCAGCTGGACCGCCTGTAAGTCTTCACTGAATGAAAACTGCTCACCTTGCGTATAAAATGCAGCACAAAGACTTGACGTAGACTTGATTCACTCAGTGTGACCTCTAGTATAACCTGAGCAGAAGGATGTCTCAAATGTGAATTCTGATCGTGCTTAGGTGTGGTAAAGTTGCTTAATTTCTCATGCTTATCAAAATCAGCAGAATATTCAGGTGTGCTTAATACCCTCAAACTTTGAAGTTAAAAATAAATTAGCCCTTCTGATTAATATGGAATTTGTTTTTTTTTTTTTTTTTTTTTTAAGAATCACATTTTGGTGCATACTCTAATTTTGGGCACTTTGAAATGTCAGTGTATGCTTCTAGTTCTCTCTGCATATAATCCTGAGTTACTGATATGTGCCACCAAATAATTACTTGCCTAACCCTGCAAGGTTAACCTCTTCCAGAAGACTTTAGAAACCTGAATCATGGAAGTAATTTGGAGGCATAATTTATTGTCTCTATTTCATCATTATTTCATCCTTTAGATGGGGCCAGTAATGACTGCTAGTGGTAGAGGTTTATTGCAAAGATTAGTTGATATTCATACAATATTTGGAATGTATAATAAATTGTTTTGCCAAGCTTTGTTTAGGCAGCAGATGGAAGGATCAGGTGCATGCATTTTAAGTTGCCCTGCTGGATTACTAAAGTGTAACATCTTGTATGCTGACATTTATGTAGGGAAAGAAGCACATATATGGAAGAAATAGAGCTGCCTTTTCTAGTGGAAACCTATTTATTCACCTCTTGTAGTGGAAAATAATAGAGGACAGAAGGATAGCTGGGCTGAAGAAACAATTGTCAGCCAATTCTGAAAGGTGAATGGAAGCTAAAATCAATCAGTTAAAAAGATACATTAGGTGTTATTTTCAATCAATTATCTGTGCTTGTAGAAAGCGGTGCAGGCTCTGAGAGAAGTTGCTGACCAGTCACTGGCAACTCTAGTGACCCTAATCTTACTGGAAGACTATCCTCTGTTGGGTAGAGCAGCTTAGATCAAAAGGTGGAAAGGGGTTCAGTTTCTAACCAGGTTGCTTGAAAGTCAAGTTCAACAGTATTTTGTGTGTGCATGTGTGTATGTACGCATGCATATATAATAGGAAAGAGAAAATTTCTTTCAGTATATAGTGAAAGGCAAATGATTAATGATTTAGGATTCTTTTCACACTGCAGTAAAAATTAATTAAAGATGTGCTGCCTTCAGGCAATTCTATGCTTACAAGGATAAATATGGAAATGTGCTGCGTTTTGCAGAATAAAAACCATTGTCTTTACAACACACAGAAATGAATTGTATCCACATCAAGTTTTATGTAAACACTCTGAAAATTAATTGGTAAGGGTTCAGCTGGATGTCTCTCTCTGATTAAAGAAAAGCAATACTGGTTGTGGCATCTTCAATAGCAATTACATTTTCTCACTTAAGAAAGAAGTGGAAAGAAAAGATTTTTGTCATCTGTGGACAGAAGGGCAAGTGAGGGGGAGAAGAAGGATCAACAAATACTTTCAGTAGCTAAATGTATTACAATTATGAAGAATGTATGATGAGGTAGTTTTGGTTTTATTTATTAAACTTAATGTTAGATGTGAGCTCTGAATCTATTACCACAAATAGGCACCCAATCCATTCTCCTTTTGGTTCTTATAAAATGAAGCTACCAGGGTAAATTTCCTTTATATTGACAGAAAGATGTAATTCCTTTCTTCAAATTCCTCCAGTGGCTGTCTCTCTATTGCATTAAATAAAACGTCTTGTTATTGGATTCAAACTGGAACATAACTTTGAACATAAACGCAGCTTTCTTTCTGTCTATTCCTTTCTCCTTCTTCCCTTCCTGTAGCTGCATCTCAAGGGTGCCAAGAGAATTCCTGGTCTTTTCTGCTGGACACCTGTCTCCTATCCTGTGTCAATTGCACATCCACCAGAGAATCTAATTGGCTAAAAGAGGATAGAAATATTCTCAGGAACATTTCTTGCTTTCTTAGGAACTTGAGGATAAAGGGAAGAAAAAGGAAAGGAGACTGTAATGAAGAACTAAGAATGTAGCTGCCTGTCAGTGTGAAAGCAGGTTGGTCTGAGGATGTTGCAGAACCAGCAGTTGGGAGAGAGCTGCATCTGTGTCCTGCAGCCGTGCTTGCGTGTTCTGAGTCACCTATGTTCATGTTCTATCAAAAGAGACTTGCAAAACAGTACAAAGGCAGTATAACTCCACTGGCATCAGTGGAGGTCACCAGCTGAAGGACTGGTTCAATCTGTTCACTTAAGAACAGACATAGCTGAGATGTAGGGAGAAAGATATACTGGGTTCATGCAAATAAAGCAAAGCATAGATAGCATTTTTGGTATGAAAGAAAATTTTCCTGCAATATGGGTGAAGATTATATGGAACTAAAAATTCTAAAAAACTGACAGATGACTTTTTAGCACCTCTGAAGATGAATGTTTTGATGTAGGCGTAATGTGCTAATGAATTAGCCTTTCAAATTCAAATGGAGCAAATCTGTCTCATTCCAGTCCTAGAGCATGGAAAGTATTTGTTCAGACCTAAAAACTATCATATGCTTTAGCAAATATGTGACATGAGTGGAAATTTCCACTTGGCCAATGCAAAGCTTTAACAGCAAGTAGATTTTTGATTCAGATTTCAGAATCCTTTTAAGGAAAATGAGTAGAGTCTTGCATAGCTTAGGGTGAAATTTTACCTATGTTTCAATCAGTATTGCTGATGTTTGGACAAAAAAATAAAACCAGCTAGAAGGAGGTGAGAACATGAGCCAAATTTTCTTGAGTGCAGTGAACTAGGTTAGAAGAGGCCTATGGCCAAAACTACTTGATAATGTGTGTGCCCTTGAGATACATCCATGGCTGCCCAGCAGCTTTTCTGTATCTGCTAAGAGTGGAGTCAGATCAGCCCTTAAAAATCCTGTTACAAATCTTATAGACCAGGTACTGTTCAATGGATGAAGACACCACATTTGCTTAAGTCTAAAAACAGAAATGTTGAAATCAAAATTAGGAAAGATTTTCTGAATACAAGAGGGGAAAAAAAGTGCTGGAAAACTACACAGGGTTGTTATGGAGCCCTTTTCAGTGGAGCACACTGGAGATACTTCATCCAGCATCCATCATCCTCAGTTACTGCCTGCAGTAATGGTATCTCATGGGCTGTATCTTAACAAGAAGCTTTCCTATGCCTGCTCTGCAGTTTGCAGCCCATTCAGTTTTATCTCTGCCTCTGCGACGTAAAGATCACTGAAATAATGTAGGCTAAGAAAGAAAACCCTCTTAAACAGGCAGGAGAAGTGAGAGGTGTTATTGGATATAAGTGTTTACAGTAGCAAGGGAACTGTGAATTGTCTTAAATGGCCAGCAGTAGCTCAGCCTTTTGGAAGCAGGGGGAATGAGTGAGTATTTGCACTTGCAGGCAGTAATTACGGCTGCTGCCTGTTCTCCACTCTAGAGAAATTAAGCTGCTCCTGATTTTAACTGTAACTTCATGGTACAAACTATTAGGTCCCAATGCCGGCTGACTTTATTTTCTCTCCCATTCCTCCCTCACTGCTCTGCACCTTTGTGCTGTGTCAGTGTAAATCCTTGTTCATCTGTGAGTTGAACTGGGAATTAGGGAGCTACTTTGACTCAAAAACCAAAACCAAACCAAAACACAAAAATGCATAAAAAGACAGATTATTTCCATTCCTAAGAAACCAATGATGTGAGAAATGAGGGCTGAGTATACAATATGAAATTATTACAGCATCCCTTTCCATGTTAGTAAACTTGGGCTTATTATGTGTGCCTAAGAGACAGCCTTATTCTGTGATCTGCACAGAGGTAATGGAGCCATGGAACAAGCAGTGTAGAAGAGCATGACTATCAATCAATCCCATCTTTTTTGCTAGTTGTACTGTCACTAAACATTAATAAAATCTTATTGTTAGTGAGCTTTAAACCTCCAACAAAGGCAATGCTATGCCACTACAGAGGACAAATCTTACTAGGAAAAAACATTACCTTTTATATTTTCCCTTAAAGGAGAAATATTTCACTGTTGCATTGATTGCTAAGAAAAGCACTATTATTTCAGTAAACTGTTTATAAACATTAAAAAAAAATTGAGTGAAGTTTATGTGATTTAAGCATACATTTTATTATTTATTAACAGGATTTGGCTTCTCCATGCTACTTCAAACATCCCTCTTGAATATACTTTCCTTCAGTTTTGTGTCTTGAAAGAAGTCTAAAAAGAATCCTTTCTTACCTGAGCTGGCTTTTCTCAAAGCTTCAGCAACAAGACTTGTTGTCAATTACAGGATTAAGCAGCTGTGCAAACATTGTGCTATATGCTGAAAAGCATCTTCACTGAATGCTTTCTAGTTAGACTATCATTAGTCATGAATATTTCAGTTATAAAATTAAAAAGTCTCTAATTAAGAGGCATGCTACACAGAAAGTGCCTGCAACTTAATTTCCCCTTGACTGGTCTCATCATGCATTCAGCAGCAATTTATTTCTTTTTTTGATGCCAGTGTGATGTTTGCAGATGTTAGGAAGGGCCAACACACACATAACTTATAGGCTGAAAGTTTAACATATGATATTCATTGTGCCATTTGCAGCCATCTTCATTACATCTACACTAAAATATTTATCTTTTTCATAAGCAGGAAAACCCACAAATATTTACAAATTATATTGGTGGATTAATCATTTTTCTATAAAATGCAAGGTGCTTATTTTTTACTTTATTGCACTGCTTTAATATTTTACTCTTGATAGGGATAGAGTATAAGAGAAATCAATAATAATTCAAGTGAATAAATGTCATGAAAGAAGTTTCATAAAATAATGATCTTGCAGAGAAATCCTCCTAGCTGGGGTTTAGTGTATTGTGTTTTCTAAGAACTGTTAGATAGTCTCTTTAGGATGCACAGGAGCATCTCTGTAGAAGGAAAGATGACAAATTCACTGACCTCAGTATAAATTCTCTAAAGATGAAGGCTCGAAAATCATGATAAAAAGGAACGTTTTCTGGTAAAGAACAGGAAGGAATGGAAAGCTTCACTTATCTGAGAAGATGAAATTCAGTGGCTGATAAGATCTGAACGTTACGAAGACTGTAAAATCACTGGACATACGGAGGTATGAAGTATATTTTAGTAGCTGCCAAAGCTGTGGTGTAGCTAGATCAGTGTATAAACTAAATTGAAACAAAGCCGCAGTGATACCTTGTCAAGATTTCACCATCAAGCAAAAATGCAGCAGCAAATGAGGCAAAAGTGAAGAAGATTAGAAGCTTTTGACAGTTTCTGAGTCAGCTGGTGGCAGTTACCAGCATGGAGTTTTGTACAGTGCCCAGCCAGCCGTTCATATCAGCCACCGCTTTGTATAGTTTATTCTTACTTTTTGCTTATAGTACAACTTCACAGAGAGGGCTGCACTTTCAGCCAATGAGCAGAGAATATATCAATAGAAAGTTAATAGAAGGCTTCTGCATGCTTCAGCAAGATGATTACAAACTGGATTTCTTGTCTGACTTTTCAAGTGCTGAAAAAATATCTTGGGTAGAATGATTACAGTCAAGAGAAACCAATTAAACAGATTTGTGTCCCATGGAATGTCTCAAGTGTATTAATCTCTATGTAAATGTTACTTTCAAGTAGTCAGAAAAAGCCCCTTGGCAGCCATTCCTCCCTGAAAAAAATATAAATAAAATGTGGAGGCTTTGCTAAATTCAGTTGTTTGAGGTATTTTTTTTATCTTTCTAACATAATCAAGCACTTTAAGAAAAAGAATGTAGTTTCTATGAAAACACAAAATTAAGTGATAACTGAACTTTTGATGCTGCTGTTGAGTTCTTCTATGTAACGCATTTGCTGTGGCTGTGGTGTTCTTAAGACAAAATAAGGAAATTGCCCATTCAAAACCTGCAGTATTAAGCTTGCAAAGTCAAGTACTCAGAAAATAAGAAGTGCCAGTTTAGGTTTCCATCTGAATCTAATTTTCTCTCTATACAGCAGTTTGTATTATTAGATTTTTTTTTTTTGACTTGTACAAATTCTACTTTTTGTTGCATTATTTTGGCATATTCAAATGGTTTTTTTCCTCTCTGAGACTATATAGTCACAATATTAAAAAGCCTTTATTTCCATAAATATATTCCTGATGTTTATAATCACCTCCAGGCTATCTGAACCTCATCCTCCATGTCCTACCTGTTGCTCATGCTTGTTTTGTCCATATTATTTAATCCATGGGCAAAACAAAGACTTTCTATGATGCAAGGTCCTTCCAGACTGCTTTCATGCAGTGGTGAAGGGGATGTGCAGTAAGAGAGCTGCAGTTTAGGTTTGTTTGTGTGGTGGGAATGATGCTGACTGCCTCTTTATGCCCTGCAGAGCTCAGAGACATGCCAACAGAAGGGAGCAGGGTTGTGATATGAAAGAAATTTGAATGTTGCCATTCCTGTGAGTGTAGCTGGCCAGTCTGGATTACCATCAGGCTGGAGATAGCCTGCTGTGAGTTTTCTAAACATTCTAAAGTTTAACACGTGGTATAGCAGTGACATGAGTCTTATACCCGCTTCCCTGTGGCCAAGCTTCACAATACAATCAGACATTACTAATTGAAATGTATCATTGATCTCACTGATCATGCAAAAAACTTTTGAAAGATATCGAGATTTGTCTCTCTGAAAGGAGTCGATGTAAGCTACTTGTGCTGGTTTGGACACAAAATATCGGTTTGGCTGTTCTGTTAAGCACTCTATGCTAGGTAAGTGCAACAAGCACTATTGTATATAGTTTGCATATATTCTGATAGGATTTGGAGAAGTGAAGACAAGGATATCAGAATCAAAAGAAAATACTTAATTTACAGTATGAAACTAAATTATTTTTTTTAAAACTATAGATCAAGGGCTAAAATCTAGTGAATGTTGCCTGTAAATACTCCATGTTCTTAACAACAAAGAATGACAGATGCTTTAAAAAAGAAAAAGAAAAAAAGTACTGTAAGGACAAAAGGATACATGCTGTAAGGCAGTGGAGTGTAGAGTAGACTTCACATCAAAGTAGTGGAGGTAAGAAACTTAATGAATTCTGATCAAAAGAATAATCAGTTGATGAAAAGCATGATTTTGTTGCTGTTGTGATATACTTGCTCTTGTTGCCTTTGTTAGGATGTGTTCTCACTGTCTCCAGTGTTTGCAAATTCTGATTTCCTAAATTATCATTGTTTAGTCTGAAAATTTTTTTACTATTTTAGCTGATCTGATGTGAACTGATTACAAAAGAACTTACACCTTCATTTGACTGCTTAATTTTAAAATTTGAGCCTGATCCTGCAAGAATTTGTATGAACTTAATTTAAAACAATGCAAGCATCTGTAATGATTTCAGCAGCAGAAGCTCAGCATATTGTGAAGTATATGTAGGTTACAAGGGAATGAGCTATCACCACCTATATTCAAATAAGATCTCAGAAGACTGTGTGCTGTTAGCTGATAGAATATTTTTTGGCTATTCAGTTTACAGAATAGCATACCCAGCAGCTGTCACCACGTTAGGGTCTTGAGCTAGTCTCAGTCTGAGCAGTGCAGTGATTTGGCAGGAATCACAAATGAGCAGCAGTCATTCATTTGTTGTGTGGAATAGGAATGGCTGAGTTTTGAGGGTTAACCCTGAAATACAGCAGATAATGTGAGATTTTTAGAAAATACTTGAACAAGATACTTCATAACAACAGGTGCTGAAATAGGAAATGTGTAGATAAATTATGCATTCAACCTGAAAGATCTCACATCATATGGGAACATTTTCTCTCTTAGAACATCATGCAGAAAGGAAGACGTCAGAAAATGGAGCAGTCAGAACAATCTGTATCTTCAAATCTAGTTTAGTTTCACTACAGTCCTGCCCTAATTATTTAAAAACAGACTAGTATTAGAGTCAGTCTCCCTATTTACATCACCTTTAAGTTTTCTGTGGAGACAGTGAACAAAGTTACCATGGCCTCCTGTAACTTAGATTCTTGTTGTAGGAGTAGGTACATAGTCACCAAATTAATTTTCTTAAAAACTATTGTAAAGTCAGCTGAAAACTGCCTGAGAAGTCTGGAGAAGACTTATCCTTAAGGTAAAAACGTTCAAAATTGATTATCATGATGATGCCAGTTAGCTACAGTTATCACATGCTTAGACACATGCCTTTCTGAATTTGCAGATGCCACTGATGTTTCAGAGGTTTTGGGGAGGAGAATGTATGAACAATTGTTATCGCTATGGTTGTTAACTTCTGGGTTTGGCAAGTCTTTTTCATCATGATCGCGAACTTTCTTCCAGACAACAGCCAGAGGCAGTAAAAGAAAGATGGAATCTTTAGGGAGATAGGACCCACACATAACTGTGTGACAAATTATAATGACAAGGTTGGGCTTGGGATTTGTAATGTGATGGTACTGAAATAAAATCCATTTCCATATAGTGCATGCAGGCCTATTGCTGTTTGAAATAACCAGCTTTGCAAAGAACAATATGCTTTCTTTAGGTTGAGAAAAACACTCTCTTCCTGCACCATAGTGTTTATGTGTTTTATACTCATAACCTAATACAATTCTGAGATATAAATATAGTTTGCAAAGGAATTCATATGAGTCTTAACACAGCTTAAATGGACTGTCCAATGGAAACTGAATTCTTACTGTATTTGTGGGAAAGCACTGACATCAGAACTCCTTTTTCATGAAGATATTTGAAAATATATTATTTTGCATCATTATGGTTTTTGAGACAAATTCTACATATGAAATAAAGTCATTGCAATACTGTCACAAAAGAGTTAATGAAGAAAAAAGAATAATTCATCCAAGAATTGTCCTGGAAGAAAGGAGAGCATCATGCCTTTGCTCCAGTAACAGGGGATACTTGTGTCTCTCACTATGACATGTGAGAAGACACTCACTTGTCTGAGTGGCCATGTTTCAAGTGGCTGAAAAAATAAAATACATGTTAACTACTAAGGTCAAATCAATGCTTTCCTTATGTTTTCTAATATGCAAAGGAAAATATGAGATCTATCATAAATTGTACCTTTCTATTTAAGCTTTGAAATAAACAGGTAGTGAAAAGGTGGTATGAAGTGAAGGGCTTCCAAAGCAGATCTGGAAAAAAAATGGCATGAGCATAGCTACTCTGTGGACAACTTACAACAGGAAATTGATAGATGGTAACTGTACACAATTCTTATACTTGCAGAAGCACTACCTCTGACACACAAATGTCATGTTAGACCCTTTTCTTTTGTGAACATAGAATTGGACCATACCTCTGTATTGTTTACTACTCTCTCTTTTCCCAAATAATGCAAGAACATGATGTAGAACTTTAAGTTTTATAACAGAAAGGCAATTTATTGTTAACATTTAGGAAAACAACAACAACAACAAACCAAGCAAACAAATTCCTTTTATTAAGCTTGAAACATTACAAGAAACAATTTGGAAAAAGTTTGGATTAGTGTGTTGGTCATAAATATGGAGGTTTGCTGAAAAGCATATGATAATAAGTCTGAAAATCAAAAGAAGAAACACTGCGTGCACAAAAAGGAAAGATGTTTCAGAATTCTGGCCAAAAAAAAAAAAAAAGAAAAAAAGATTTTGCAGTTATTGTGTGAAAAATCTGTAAAGTCCTTACTGTAGAGCAGTTGCAGTGCTGAAGACAAACAAGTTCCTCATTTTGTATTTTTAGGAAGATAAAATCAACAATGATATACTATTTCTATCTAAAATTGTGGTTACACCTCACTTTGAATATAGTGTGAAATGATGGTATAATGCAACTGTAAAAACTGACTTTGAGAACATAGAATAATACAAAAAATAAGTTCAGTTTGAAAGGATCTATACAGAAGAAAAGTTTAAATATGACTTTATTCTCATTGAAAAATGAGAAAATTCAATTCAATTAAGTGAAATTTCATATTTATTGAAGTAATGAATCTTCGTGGCATTGTTGAAACACAGTTGCACAAAAACACCTCAATATATGATTTGCTAAATTAGTCAATGCAAACAAGAAGTAATAAAAATAAGTTCAAGTAGATGATAAAACCCATCATGTTATACTAAAGATAGCTGCTGAATAAATTAAAAATAGTGAGAATACAAAGGCACAGTCCCTTGTAGTAAAGACAGCTTAAAAGGATCTTGCTTCTGAACCAGGGAACAATAACCTATTGAGAAACTGATCTATAAAATAAAATAATATGATCTGAGTTAGAAAAAAAAATTTTTTCTCTTAGAGCCTTGTTTCAGTGATCCAACGGAGTCAGAAGATTGCAAACAGAGAAGGGCAATGGGTGCTAATGAGCAGGGCAGTTGAGCAGTGTGGTAAAGACAGTCTACAAGTTTCAGAAGAAGTAGATGGAGGAAGACACTGGAAAGATGGAGAGGTTAAAAGTGAAATGGAAGTGAAATGAAAAGAAGATAATTATTGTGAGGATCAGAAAACATTTGTCTTGGTGTTTATTTGGATTTAAACAACAGTTTAAAATGATTTACCTGAAAACAAGGTATATGCAAATAACATTTTCAGTGTAGAACCAGAAAGTTTAAGAGGTTGTTCTGGGAAGCTCCAGTGCATATCGAGAAAAACAGAGTGTGCTTATAAAGGAAAATAATTTTTTTAGATATTGAGAGGAAAGAGGCTTAGATTACACAATGAGTAAAGTGATCTTACTTGAGTTGTAGACCCAAAGTGAGTAACATGCTCCATGTGAAACTGTCCAGAAGTCTTGTACTTTATGTTTCCTACTCAGAGTTCATCACCATAAACTGCCTTAATGTTGCAGAAAAGCAGAAGACAGAAAAGGTTGCTGTGCAGCAGCTGAGCTGTAGCTAGAACTGAGAGTAAGCAATCTGACCTTATGGCTGAAGGTCAGAGTACATCTTCACCTGAATCTACTTGGACAGGAGAAGACAGAAAAAGAAAGCCTGCAAAGGTTGAGGGAGATGATCCTACCCCTCTACTCTGCACTGGGGAGACCTCACCTGGAATACTGCATCCAAATGTGGAGTCCTCAGCACAGGAGAGACATGGACCTGTTGGAGTGTGTCCAGAGGGAGGGCCACTAAAATTATCCAGGGGATGCAACACCTCCCCTATGAGGGCAGGCTGAGAGAGCTGGGGCTATTCAGCCTGGAGAAGGCTCTGAGGTGACCTGATAGCTGCCTTTCAATATCTAAAGGGGAGCTGTAAGAAAGAGGGGGACAGACTCTTTAGCAGGGTCTGTGGGGATAGGACAAGGGGGGATGGCTTTAAATTGAAAGAGAGGAAATTTAGGTTAGATTTAAGGAAAAAGTTTTTTACAGTAAGGGTGGTGAAGCACTGGCACAGGTTGCCCAGAGAGGTGGTAGAAGCCCCATCTCTGGAGACATTCAAGGTCAGGCTGGATGGGGCTCTGAGCAACCTGATTTAGCTGTAGGTGTCCCTGTACATTGCAGGGGAGTTGGACTAGACAACCTTTAAACGTCCCTTCCAACTCTAAGGATTCTATGATTCTGTGAAATGTCACTTTGGCTGTAAGTGAGAAGACTGAGTATAATGCACATGTTTATGTCTGAGTTTATGTGAGAGTTGTGGACATCAGGAAGTTGGATGGTAATTAACTAGAATGACAGTATATGATTTCAGATGCATATATAAATTGAGTTCTATTAATTTAATTTTCTTACAGTTCTTAGTTTTCTCTCACAAAAACTTATTTCACGGTTTCATAGTCCTGAGAACTCCTTAACAGAAGCAAAAATCAAAGCAACGGTAAGAGCAATATTGTAAAACATTAAACTCTCAAGCTCTGACAGTAAATAGGATTTTAAAAGGAGATTTGGTGTGGTCAATGTTTTTACAGCTAGGGGATTCCAGATGCAGATATTTTGGATTAGAGTATAGCAAAAAAAAAAAATTACTTTTTTTTTTTTTGCAGGCACATTCCTATATGTAGACTAGAAGGGAAGAATGCTACCAGAATGCTACCAAATAATCATTGTCTAGGCTAACTGATAAATACTATAAACAGTTCAAAAACCCCCGACATTTTCGTTTTAATATATGTCAAGAAAACAGCTCCTACACTTCTTAATACTTTCCCTTAGAGGAATACTTCTGACTTCTAGCTGAAATAAATTGTTTGCTTTTTTTAACAACGTTTGTGACTTTTGTTTATCACCCAATCTCCCCAAAGTTTCAGGTTTCAAGGGGGAAGGAGTTGGGAAGGAAGGAATTGCTGTGAAGAACATCATTTCAGTTCTTTGCACAGATCAATATGCCCGTATTTCTGACTGCATAATTATAAAATGCATTATGATCTAAAGTGAAAATTTACCAAAATTAATGAAAGAATTACCAAAGTAGTTGGGCACTCTTAAAATGTGTTGCTGCTGATGATTTTGGGGATTTTGCTGGCAGATGTTCTTTACTACTAGAGCTGTAAGGCCTAAATTTTTTAGAAAGCCATCAAAAAAGAGTATTCCAGTTGAAAGAAATTTTATATGTTGAGCTTAGAAAGAGAATCTGAATACTATGCTACACTAGTAGCAGAGCTGTGCAAAAACTGTGATGCCAAATTAAGCTCTGCAGAGTTTGCAAAGTTTCAGTTAAAATAAAATATTCTATGCTACACTTTTAGTAGAAAACCTTTTCTGGAAATCTGTGTTAAAGTTAGGCGCATCAGTTTTAATATGTTTCCTCAACAGACTGGTAATTTTAACAGGAAAACTTGACACAGTTAACTTCAAAGACCTACTTCACGGCTAAACTGTGACTCTTGGTCTTTTGCTTTATTTAATGGTTTCTTGAGCCTATTGCCTGTAACAGCTGTGTTCTGAATAAGCCATTTTGGCTTATTTTTGCCAAAGCAATTTACTAAAGAACTATGTATTTTCTTTCAGAGAGCATTTTGGAATAATATCAGTAGGCAGTTTTTTTTTTCCTAAGTTATACTCTTGTTAAACTCAATGAGGTAAAATGTTCCCAACTCACGCAAATAAGATCACACAGGCACAGTTTGTTGCATACATCTGGAGATCTGAGCTCAAGACTAATGAGACACACTTCAGCTAGTGATTTTTCCTACCCAGGTTTTCTGTCACACTTCATAATGGTGCAGGAAGGAAAAATACTCCTTGCAGTCTCCTAGAAGAACACACATTTGGAGATTTGTAAAAAGACACAAAAGAGGAAAGATGCACAACTGCGTATGAATCAGTCAAAAAGAGAAGTTTTAACATTCCCAACAGGCCTTACGTATTCCCGCACCCCCCCCCCCCCCCGTTTTAAAGACAATCCAAGATGGAGATAAAGAGGCTGAAAGAGGAGATATGTTGATGGAGCTGGAATGTGCCTGGACTGGAGGTGGAAGGGATACCTGTGGGCCCTACAAAGGGCCCCATCAAGCTCTGGGACATATTAGACCTAAGAGTATTACCCCAAACAAAACGTGAGGTTTCTCCCCTTTTTACATGTATATGTAAGTTTTAACTAACACTTCATTAAAGTTGTTGTCAGAGATTTTTTAAGCCATGCTGAAGTTAAAGTGTATGCTTCCTTTGTGACCGTATGAGGCTAGGAGAAGAATGCTAGTAAACATCACTAGCACAGTAAAGACGGAAATATATACATTCCTACCTCTACCCAGCTTCTGAGAAGTGAATTTTGAGATTTGGTAATTAAAATCACGCATCGAACTTCCGTAAATGAAAATGGCCAAATTTCATGCAGTTTCATGTCTATATTTATCCATATTTATTCCTTTTTCCCTTTTAGAAATATTATCCAGCTAGCATTGGTAGACTATAAGTACTTGTCTTGGGATATCTGAACAGTCTGAAGTCATTCTGGCAACCTTTGTCCATGCCTGAGGTTATGTGGATAGATCAATTGGAAAGCAGTATATGCAGTGACTGAGATGTATTTTGGATAAATCAAACTTGCTAAATGTACGTGGCATGTTTCAGGCACATTTCCATCTGTGAAATCCTGGACAGAAGTATGGGGATCCCATTTTCCACTCTGCAAAGGTGTATTGAAATGGAAAGCAAAGTTTTGAATTTATTTTTAGCTTTTGAGTCAATATGTTCGGGTCATATTCCTTTTTATCCAGCAACTGGAAAGAAATATGATAGAAAGGGGAAAAAGGCAGCACTCAAAGAAGACTTGGAAGACAGGTTTTTATTCCTAGTCCAGCTATATATTGGAAAGATATGCCACGCATTCTAAAGCATTTTCAAATCCCAGGTCCAAAAGTGATTCTGTAATGAGTCTTTATTATCATTACTGTTGCTCATATTTAAACTTGCTGCACTATTTTATAGTTCTAATTAAGAGAAAAGGAAAATAATGTACTGGAATGACTAACAAAGAATTCTCATTCAGTGAGGTTTTGAGGTATGTCACTTCTTTATAGTGAATTACAAGTTATTTTCTTTCAAAGACTGCATTCAAATATCCAACTTTAGAAAACCAAATTCAATTAAACATAAGTACAACTCTTTATTTTAATTGTTATACACATCTCACTTTTTATTGTTACAAGTAATTTCCTCTCTTTTTATTTTCCATTTTCATACTCTACAGGGGTGCAATGCAGGTCAGAACATGAGAGTTTTCAGTCTCTTACAAAATATATTTAGAAACTTGTTGTACTCTCCAGAAATGCACCTCAATTGGTAATTGAGGTTTTGCTATTTTTTCCCCCCTAATAGACTGTGAGCTGAAAAGGACACTCCGTATCAGTTTAATAGTCTATCTGACAAGTTGTGCTTTTTAATTCTACTTAGGAAACTGTCTTTTACATTAAGTAAACAGCATCCCCGTTCCCGACCCTGCTTGACATTTAAAGCTTAAGCAACTACAGACTACTTCTAACAAGTTCTTCTTCAATGTAATTAAAATAAAGTGATACTGGACAAAATGATCCATTATCAAACAGTGATTTCCACAAGGATTTATTAACTACTGTTCATGTACAAATAGAGGAATTCAATTAAAAAAAATAAAGCAAGGTAATATGCAAACCCACAATATTAACAGAATACAATGTAATTTGACAGAGAGCTCATCTCATTGTATATGTCTTAGTTTCTAACTGAAACTTTCTCTCTTAGTGTCTGCTACAAAGCTGTGTTTTGGTTCTAGACGGAAAACAAGGCTGATAACAGCTGGCAGCATTGAACAGAACCAAGGACATTTGCATGTCTCTCCCAGGAGAGTGTAGAGGCCAGGGGAGGGTGCAGGGAGCTGGGAGGAGGCAAGAACAAGGCAGCTGACCCAAACTGATCAAAGGGATATTCCATACCATATGACATCATGTAATATAAGGAAGGGAAGTGAGCTGGGAGGGCCCATTTGTTTGGAGATTGGCTAAGCATTGGTCATGGTCGGTGAGCGATTGCTTTGTACAATCACTTGTTTTGTATATAATTATCATTACTGTTCTTTTATTCTCTTTTCCTTTTCTGTTAGTAAATAGTTTTATCTCAACCCACGAGTTCTACCTTATTTCTCGATTCTCTCCCCCATCCCATCTGGGAGGAGGGGGGGTGTGAGCGAAAGGCTGTGTGGTGTTTTCAGGCCTGCCGGCTCGAACCACAACAGTATATTGTTGTATACACACACACACACGCATATATGCACATGTACTCACACCAGAATGTCTTCTGGTCCCCTGATTTGTGATAGTTAAAGTTCAGTTAGGAGTATCTCTCATTTTGGTTGGTTCACTTAGACTTGCTATTGTGAGTGTCCTCAACAGCATTATCCTGGAGTTTTCATTTCTGTAGGATATAGTTAAATCATGTAATGACTTTATTTGACTTTCATACATGCTTATTTAAATAACTATCAGGAAGGTTGCTTCTCATAGTATCTTCATATTGCAAAGTAAACGGTGTGAATTAAACTCATCTGAGTTTACCCAAACACACCTCCTCAAGCTCAGTTATACTCTACCTGGGCAGGACAATTTCTAAAAGTGATATTGAGTACTTGAGATTACCACTGAATGATTGGCTTCTGCAGATTCTGTGTAACTGCACAAGTTGCTCAAAACTAAGTCTGATCTCATCTGAGCCCTTTGTGTTGTCCTCTACCATCTTTTGCAGGAGAACAGGGATAGATAGATTGACATCCTCCCAGGATGTGAAGGGAAAACGAACTCATCTTCTAAAACACTTTGAGACACGATTATGATTGGTTTATTCAGGTCAATTTGCAGCCATGTCTGTGAGATTTCAGGCAGATCATTTATGGCAAAGCTCCCTTTTTTGAATTCACATTTGTATGCTAAACTTACATTAGACATTTGTTGAGCTCTGCTCTTTGTTTTGTTTCAAATTCAATGAGAATATATATCATATTAATGTCTGCCTGATCAGGAGGAGGAAGTTGATGAGGCCTTCTACAGACAGCTTGAAGTAACCTCATGATCACAGGCACTGGTTCTCATGGGGGACTTCAATTACTCAGATATTTGTTGGAAAAGCAATGCTGCCAGGAGGTTCCTACAATGTGTTGAAGATAACTTTCTGATGCAGATGGTGGAGGATCCAACAAGGAAAGGTGTGCTGCTGGACCTTATTCTTACTAGTAAGGGAGGGCTGGTTGGGGATGTCAAGGCCGGGGGCAGCCTGGGATGCATCAATCATGAGATAGTAGAGTTCAGGATCTTACGTAGAAGAAACAAGGCAATAACTAGGATTGCAACTCTGGACTTCAGGAGAGCCAACTTTGCTCTCTATCATCTTTGAAAGATCATGGAGAATGGGAGAGGTGCCTGGAGACTGAAGGATAGCCAATGTCACACCAGTCTTCAAAAAGGGCAAGGACAATCTGTGAAACTACAGGCCAGTCAGCCTCACCTCTGTCCCTGAGGGGAGAGCAGTGGATGTTGTGTACCTTGACATCAGCAAGGCTTTAGATACGGTCTCCCACAATATCCTTGTAGTGTAGTTTAGAATGTGTAGGATAGATGAGAAGACAGTGAAGTGGATTGAGAGCTGGCTGGCTGGTAGAGTTCCGAGGGTTGTGATCAACAACACTGATTCTAGTTGGAGGCCTGTAGCTAGTGGTGTTACCCAAGGTTCAGTACTGGGCCTGGTCTTGTTCAACATCTTCAGACATCTTTAAATGAAGGGATGCAGTCTACCCTCAGCAAGTTTGCTGATGACAGAAAGCTGGGAGGAGTTGCTGACACACCAGAAAACTGAGCTGCAATTCAACAAGTCCTGGATAGACTGAAGAGCTGGACCAAGAGGAAGCTGATGGGGTTCAAGAAGTGCAAGTACAGAGTCCTACACTTGAGAAGGAATAACTCATACATCAGTACAGGTTAGGGGCTGACCTGCTGGAAAGGAGCTCTTGGAGAAAGACGTAGGGGTCCTAGTGAACGACAGGTTGGCCATGAACGAGCATTGTGCCCTTGTGGCCAAGAAAGCCAATGGTATCCTGGGGTGCATTAAAAAAAGCATGGCCAGCAGGTTAAGGGATGTGATCTTCCCCCTCTACTCTGCCCTGGTGAGGACACATCTGGAATATTGTGTCCTCCTCAGTTCAAAAAAGAATGGGATCTTCTAAAGAGAGTTCAGTGGAGGGCCACAAATATCATTAGGGGCCTGGAGCATTCCCTGTACAAGGGAAGGCAGAGAGACCTGGGACTGTTCAGCCTTGAGAAGAATGAGAGGAGATCTAATCACTGTTTATAAATATCTCAAGTTTGAGAGTCAAATGGATGGGATCAGGCTCTTTTCAGTGGTGTGCAGCAACAGGACAAGGGACAATGGGCACAAACTGGAACAGAGGAAGTTCCGTACAAACGTGAAGAAGAACTTCACTCTGAGGGTGACAGAGTACTACCACAATCTGCCCAAAGAAGTTGTGGAATCTCCTTCTCTGGAGATATTCAAAATCCACTCGGATGCTTTCATGTGCAACATACTGTAAGGAACCTGCTTTAGCAGGGAGTTGGGCTCAGTGATCCTCTGAGGTCCCTTCCAATTGCTATGATTCTGTGATATGTTTAAAATAGATTGGTAATATTAGTTAAAAAAATACTTGTGTGCTTACATATCACATCAAAACTATTCAGTTGGGCATTGGTGGTGTGTTTGCAGAGCCAGCACATCAGTCTCTTTCCGTGACATTTCTTGTTATTGTTAATGCTAGATATAGCCCTTCCTTTGGATTAAGTATTTATTCATTTTCATGAGTACTTTCATTTGATGGCCAAAACCCCACATTTCTGGAAACTATCTGTTGTAAATTAATTTTAGCTGACTTGCTTTAGTACTAGAGAAAGTAGCAAGTGTTAATCTATTTTACTCTTATTTTGTTTCTGTTTTTTTTTTTTTTTTTTTCTTTTTAAACACAGGTGAGAGGAATGGAGTGATGAATATGAAGCATAGATGGCCTCTTTTATCCTTAGTGCATCCATTCGCTTCTGTGGAGAGTTGCTAGGGGTGAATTTGGTTCAGTGTTGAAATTGTACTTGTTCTGACTGCATGCAACAGCGCAATTTAGTGAAAGCATATTAAATATACCATTTAGGCACCACACTTCGAGTATTTTTGAGATCCGTAGGAAAGACATTGAAGCACATAGACTGAATTGCTCTCTGAAATTAATGGTCTGGTTTGATTATTGTCTACATGATTAAAAATAAGCAGGAAGTTTTTGAATCAGAAATTTCAGAGGAAAACTATGGGAGTTGATAAGCACGCTTAATATACTATCTAGATGGATCATTGGTTTGATCTGGAATGTCACTTTCCATGTCCCTGCAAATAGCTTTTCAGTGCACAAATGCCAAAATGAATTTGGTCCCAAGCATAGGTTAGAACAAGTTAAATTTATTTAAAATTCTTATAATTTGAGAATATTAAAAAATAAAATGATCTATTTTAGGAGAATGCACACATTTTAATGCATGAGTCCAATACACTGAAGAAAGCACATATGACTTCAGCCTCCTATGTTTCTGGGTTTATGAGAATTCAGTGGGTCTCAGTCAGACCAACAGCTGCTGATGATTTAGAAAATAAACGCAGAGTCCATGTGTACTTGAAGTTGAGCTTATTTTATTAGATGAACTTCCCTTTTGAAGTGCGTGAATGTTGTGTTTTCAAAAGTGAGCATTTCTTGTGATCCAAGGGGTGACTACTGAGCTATTCAAGCATGTAATTTGTGGACACTGATGTTTTTATTAAAGATGCATGAAATGTCCAATTTTCAATATTAAGAATATAGTGAACAATGAAAAATATCCTTAAGCAAGAAGAAAGTACAAGATGAATGATCTTTGAAGATTTGTCAGAGTAATTCCTTGCATGTGAGTTTGTTTTAGATGCATTGCAAATTTTGTACAGATGAAGAAATTTGACTTAAATGTAACTCGAAAGTAGATCAGGTTCTGCACCAAAGTTAATATTATTGAAATACAACATTTAGCAAAGGATCTAAAAGTCCATCAGCTACAAAACTGGTTGATAGAAGCGTTTTGGCTGACAACTGAATGAAGTCTGCCAACTATATTTCTGTATCATTTGTTTCTTTCACATATACTCATCTCTGAAATTCACGATGGAGAAACGTTTTTTTCCAAGTTAATATTACTTTCTGACAAAAAATTAGTTGGAGATAGATTAGAGTGATGCTATGGTAAATCTTTTCCATGAAGTTAGATTGTAACAAAATCACAAGTTCTCAGATTTTTTGCAATGAAGATCTGTGGTCTCTGTCGTTATGTTCACAAGTTGCCCTAGAATGTAACTAAGCTATTCCATTTTTTATATCTTTCCATTTTTATTTTTTTTCCCTCCTCTCATGGTGAATTCCAGCCATGTCCTTGCAACCACCTGTTCTCCCATGCCTGTTTCAGTTTATAAACCATATGTTGCAGTCACAGACCAGAACCACTGTAGACATGATGTGCTTTCGTGTAAATATTCTGTAGGCTTCCTAGTCTCTTCACTTCAAAATAATTTGAAAACATTGATTTTACTGAAAATTAGGACTGAGACTGGATGTTCTCTCAATATTACTTCTGTTGCTTAGGCACAGTTATAAAGGTTGCTGAATCATAAATAACCCTTGTGGAACTATCGTCATTTTACTATGAGATATTAGCACTGTCATTTGAAAATGAATCCTACTGTGATCAATGGTAAGGAAATAGAAGATATGGTTACTCTTTTTGTAACATAAGTGTGCTTAACCACACTGTAAATAATAATTTGCAGAGTTTTGCTATCACATGCTTATATAGAAAATTTCCTAAAATTATATTAAAGAGATGTTTGGATAGCTGGCTGAATCCTCAGCTGGTGTGTGCTAGAATTCTTTTTTATTGAAGTTGTACCAATTTGTACATTAAGCACACAAATGTGCCGTAAGTGCTCAATTCCCTAGTATGGACATCTGGAAGTTCATAAACATTCAGAAACATTATAGATTTGAGTATTCAGGTATACTGTGCCTTTCATTCTATTGGTAATGCTATAAAACCTCACATTGTTTTCTAGCTTAAACTGGCCCCTGATCAGGAGAGCTTCCACATCTGTTGGAAGATTGATGAATACTGTTGGTAGATAGTCAAAAAATAATAAAATTAGTAGGCTTTATTTTAGGCTCATATTTTGGACTTTCAATCACTTCCTATACCAAAATGTAGATTCCATTGCCTCCCATAGCCATATTTCTTCACTAGCTTGTGCTGCATTGGCTTGGAAAGGAAAAAAACTCTTGTGAACAGACATGCTTTCTGAAGCCGTTTGCCTGTGGTAAAGATTGAGATGGCCTTATGGAAGCGCTTTATGCTTCACTGACTTTCATCTGCTGTAAAGCATTTGGATGAAACGATAGTGCTTGCAAAATGATTTATTATGGCATGGACTCTATGCTTCATTTTTACCCTTCATAGTGAACTAGGAATGTATATTTATTATATTGTGCAGGGGTAGTGAACCATCATTGGTGATGCAGAACTCAATGTTTAATTAATGTGATGGATAAACCAGAGCAATATTATGCTCTTTGCCTACTATTGTCAAAAGAGCAGCAGCTGCCAATGTAAAAAGTCAATTACACTTGCAATAGCTTGTACTGGTGAAAAATCAAGCCAGTTGGAGGTGGTGTGCGTTCCTTCCTTGTCTCTTATTAATTTCTTCACTTCTCTCTTTTTTTTTTTTTGTTTTGCACTTCCCCTTTTTTTCCTCTACTGCACACTCAGTTCACTGATTACTTATTCAGAGTAGAAGCTGTAGTATCAGAAGCAATGCATTGCTTTCTTGCTTCTTCTTTTTACTCTTCCTTTTTTTTTTTCATATCCCATCCATCTTCATATCTTTTCAGTAGCTATATAGCTTTAAATGAAGTCAGTAGAAATGGCAGCATGGGGAAATGAGATAAAGAGAAAAAGATAGAGTTTCTAGTTGTGACTATTGTAGTTTAAAAAAAAATGGCAAAAATATGTTTCTAAACACAAAGCTCAAGGATCAAAATGTACAAATTCTGTCTGAAAACTTAATTTTGTCTTAACTTGTGCCTTTATAAGCTGGATTTATTACTTGTCCAGTAGTGTTTATGGGAACTGCACACCAAAAGTTAAAATGCCTTGTGTTGCTCAACATACAGTAATCATGCAGAAGAAGAAAGAGAATCTTCATCTTGGCTTATTACAAGACTTTTTTTCAAAGAACTCTCTCTTAATGTTGAGTTTAACATTATTTCAATGCAAGAAAGTCTTTAAAATATGTATTTGATGAAAGTTCCAGTGTCTAAAATGAAGGAACAATTCTGGATCATTTTTTCTTTTATTTTTATTATTATTATTATTATTGGTATTATTTTCACCTTGCCCTTAGATAAAGTCCTAGACAGAGGGATTCATGTTTCCTGATGTTGTCTCTAGCAGTTGGGATCTGGTGTTAGCTGAAAACTCTTTATTATCCACACCTGAAAGACCTTTGGATGTATAGGTCATTTGAATACACAAGAAGTGTTTGTAATGACTGGTGCCAGCACTGGAGATGGTTAAGTGATTGCGTTCTGTTCCTTTCTTCTTTTCTCTTTAAAATTTCATCCTTCAGTGCCTTGTTCCTTTGAATTTAATAAAAATCCTGGAATTCCTTGTCATTCCAGTTTAGATTTAGATTATTTCTGGTCAGTAACACAAACTGTGTTTCTGTTTTTGAAGCTGTAATTAGTGACTTTTATACAATGGAGTTAAATAAATTGAAACTGGCTGAAGTTGGGTTACTATGCGTGTCTTTTCCATCTGAATTGTTCATGTTTTCCTTTACTGGGTGAATGCCTTGGTCTCTAATTCCACAGAATTGATGAGATGTTTTCATATCAGATTTGATTCTGAATGCTTCTTTCAAAATTTTGTTCTCTTATGTGTTTTCATGCATGAATTTATCTCTCTGGCTACTTAGCAGAATTCGGTACAATGGAAAAGCAGAGTAAGGCTTCTAAATGGTAGTTTGGTGCATGAAAACAAGCAGCTAACTTCTGATACATAAGATGTGACAGGGAAATTGATCCAAAGAAGTTAGGCTGGGAGCAATGAATCATAGAATGGTTCAGGTTCGAAGGGACCTTAGAGATCATCTTGTTCCAACTCCCCTGCCATGAGCAAGGACACCTCCCACTAGACCAGGTTGCCCAGAGCCCCATCCAGCCTGGCTTTGAATACTTCCAGGGAGGAGGCATCCACAAGTTCTCTGGGCAACCTATTCCAGTGTCTCACCACCCTCACAGTGAAGAATTTCCTCCTTATATCTAGTCTAAATCTACCCTCTTTCAGTTTATAACCGTTACTCCTTGTCCTGTCATTACCTGTCCTTGCAAAACATCCCTCCCCAGCTTTCCTGTAGGCCCCCTTCAGGTACTGGAAGGCTGTTATAGGGTCTCTTCGCAGCCTTCTCTTCCCCAGGCTGAAGAGTCCTAACTCTCTGAGCTGGTTATATGATCTATGTAGACAATATGTAAGCATCACAATCTTCAGCTGCCTCATTACCACAAAGAACCAGACTGAAGCCATCCTTTAAATGATGAAACTTTAACTCTGTTGGGAAATGAAGGCATTTGATGTGAATGGGAATGTGATGGCAACGGTAATAAAAAACCTTGGCTTACTGCTGAACTTGACCTTCTAAGAAGAAACTGCTCAGGAGACACGTGCACAGACGTATTTCTATTTGTTCATGCTATGCTTCAGGCAGGAAGACTTTATGTATTTGACCGGACAATGCTGCTAGGATGCCATCTGTATTTTGTTTAAACAGTTCTGTAGGAAAAAAAAAACAACAAAAAAATCAGTAGTACTCACATTTGCAGGCTCTATCTTGTTTTCTGAAGGACTTTACTGTTACACTCTTGCCCACACTTCTATGTTTTCTTGTGAAGGGGCCTAGTAAGAAAAACCTTACACGGGATGCTGCAGATAACCAAGCACTAAAACATCAAGGTGAAACCTGAAAAGTTCCAATGTGAAAAAAATTCAAACAAATTTAAATATTTTACTCTCCAGCAGAATTGAAGGAGTCTTAAACCAAGATCCTCAAAGAGATTTATACAGTCATCTACAGTTGACCAAGCAAGATGGAGATTTGAGGCCATTTTAAAAATGTCTTAAATTACTTCTTCTTTTTCCTTTCTTTTATAATTTTTATTTTATTTTAGAGTCCATGCTGTCATCACAGAGCTCAAATAACTAGTGATTTAAGAAAAAATAAAATATCATAGTATGGGTAGGTAAGTATAGTTATCTTCACATGCTTTACCTTCCCAACTTCTAAAAGCAAAATTATAAATTGCTACTGCCAGGAGAGTCATCCAGAATAACTCTCCTTACATTTTAGTGAAAGAAAATGCATCTCTGTAGTTCTGTTCATTCAAATTTTGACAGGGATATTTTTCTGATCAGAGAAAAGTGTACTTATACTTTGCTATTGAAATAGAATTGCATTCTAGTAAACATTCTAGTGATTAAAAAACAGGCTACTTTCCTACAGGCGTGGGGCCTAGGGGATTGTAGGTTAAACAGATCTGTTAAAAGCTTAAGGAGCAGTAGCAGTGTCTTACAGATGGGATCAAGGTGTTGTAGGGGCATAACTTTTTCCTTTCATTAGATCAAACTTGATGCCAGTGCAAGTAATTCAGTGGGAATGTTGAAAAGAGTTCCTCAGAGTTATAACATTGATTCTGGTTAGTGATATAATGATTAATTATGTGTCAGTGAATACAGTGATGTGCCAATAACAGCTTGCCAGGGCCCAGTAATAGGTATCATTAGGTAAAATATTAGTGTGATCTCTCAACCATCCTACTGTTACCGTCTTTCACAGTAAAGCTTAGAAGCCCCTAACAATAGCAGAGTTACTTGGCTTTCATTCAAATTCAAACACATAACAAAGATCATTCACAGTCACAAGTTCAAAGCCACCTAGAAAAGGCAGAAAAAGGGTAGGAAGAGAAAGAGAGACAGTGATGCATCTAAGGTAATAAATAGGGCTGTCCTGGGAAGTTTGGGAGTAGGCTAGCCTGAGTGTGGACTGACTGTAGTGGAGACTTGGAGATCGCAGGGAACTTCTGCTACAACTCTGTCTCACCTCCATATGTCTTGCTTCCTTCTGCTGAAAAATCATAAGGAGCAGTAGCAACATCCTAGAGGTGCTATCAGGACACTGTAGAGACATTAAATGCTGGTTTGGGTCTGTTCAGGAACGACTTTTGGCTGTTCTTAAAATTCAGTAAGATCAGTGCTGGAAACATTTCCCTGATTTTCTGTAAGTACTTCAAGAGTGTATGCTAATATGCTTCAAGAAATTTAATTTTATTTACTGTTCCTTAATAAATGTGTTTTCATGTCCAGCCAAAAGAGGAAAGGTAAAGGTACAATTAATCTATTAACTGCTAGAATTTCTTAACTTGTGTTTTCTTTGGACTAGTATTTAGAAACCTAAATTTCTGTAAGGTTTAAATTCCTCACTGTATCTGAGAATCTGAATCTTGGATGTTTTTCACTTTTCATATGTCATGGGAAAGTTAAATTTCACTTGGATTGAAGAGTAGGTTTTCTCTTGACATAATAAGCTTCCATTATAGAATTTCAATGCAACTGGTGGCAGCCAGCACAAAGACCATGTAAAATCCTCAGTCTGGAAACCTAAGTCTGCAGAATCCAAAGTATCCTTTCAGTTAATCCACCTGGCCTGTTATGACTGCGATGTAAATGTTATCAAAATTTTCTGAATGCAGAACACTAGAGCACTTCCTCAGTGGGAGCTCAGCTTGTTCTATGGAGTTTAGTAACTGCTACTTATTTCTTTTGAATGAGAAAACTCAATCAAATATACTCTGTTTAACAACATCGTCAAAGATAAATGAAAAAGTGACTGCTTATATTTATGCATTGAATTGCATTTACATGACATTGTAAGATGTAAAAGTTAAATGAATTCTAGATTTCAGCTGACTCCACAAAATTAGACCAGTTTATTGTTTATCTTGTCACACACAGTTTTGAATCAGAATGCATTTGCTATGCTTTAGTAACTCAAGTGGAGACTTAAGCTTGTTCTTTGTCCAATACTGTTCCAGAAAGGTAGATTTTTGAGGAGCTAAAAGTTTCAAGGGTATGATTAGAAATTTGAAATTAGTGGTCTGTGCTGGTATATGCTTACCTATGGGTTGTCCGTCATTGCTATACTACTCAGAGAAAATTATTTTCTGAATAAGCCTGAAACTTAATGGCTGTTCAGGAAACAAAATGAAGCTGTGTAATAACTAGTATTTTTTGTTATGACATTATGTTAGTTTTTGTTTCATCTTCCACTGCTCTAATAAGAAAAAAAAACCCATAAAACTCCAGAATAGGTTTTTGTGGGAATTCTCTATTTTTCTTGCCCATGTAGAGTACATCTTGCCCTGGAGTGCATTTTCAGTGGTGATCTCAAATGAAATGTTTGACATACAGGGTGATATTACAATTTAGAAAGATCTACAAGTCAGATGTACTCTTATTTTTCAGTATTGATCTGTTTATTCCACTTGTTAGATGATACAAGAACAAGGAGTGGTTCATTTAAATTGAGACTATAAGTATATTCTTTTTGTATACCACATTTCTACATAAAATTATGCTCTGTCAGAGAGATGACATCGGTAATGAGAGCTTTATAATTTCATAAACTCTGTAGTTTACATCCACATATCTTCCTACACACTTCAATTTGCAGTCCCTTTATCGGTGATGTAAGTAGTGATGTGGAATATATATATGTGAGAGATAAATGTACACATACATATACAAGTTTTATGTAAGAGTGTGGAGTAATGTCTGCATATTACAATAATGCAAGAAAATGTACTGATATCTTCAGAAAAGTCAGTGTTTACTGTTGCTTTCTAGAAGTTAAATAATTTCTGAAAGGTAAGTTTGAGAAGTTGAAACTAGTCATGCTGAGCTATATAATTAATTTCCTAGGAACACAGACTCAAGAAAAAGTAAAAGCTTTTTCTGTCTTTCTTCTTCCTCCTCTCCCACTTTTTTTTTTTTTTTCCCATAAAACTTATGATAAAAATAGGAAGATATGTTGGGTCTTAAATCTGAAATTCTTTGTTGTGGATATTTGGAGATATTAATCTTAAATGCATACCAAAATAGAATATCTGAGATTTGGATAATTTATTGTAACTCTGCCAGATCTTCCTGTACTTCACAGTTCAGGCCACTTTTGATTTCCATAGCAGAGAGTGTGATATCCTCAAAGAGTAAGAAAAAAAAAAAAATTTAAAAAAGATCCTGAGTGCTATCCATTACCTGTGTTAGAGAGACAGCTATAGGAAGAATATCCAGGAATTTTTATTTGATTTTTTTTCTTCTTGCTTGTTAAATTTGCATTAAAACTCTTAAGTATATTTTTTCCTCTATATTACACCACCATCTTGAGTGATTTACAGTTCTCAGTTTTCATGGGAAGAAAGTGTTGAGTATTAAAGGCTTCTTCTTCCACCTGACAAAATCATAACAAGAACCAATGATGGGATGTTAAAATCAAATAAATTCAAGTTAGAAGTAAATCACACATCTTTACTGTTTTTGGTGTTAACAACTGGAATTACTTAAAGAGAGAAATGGATCATTCTCCATCACTTAATATCTCCAAATCAGTCCTGGAGGTTTTTCTGAAAGGTATGCTTCAGTCAGAGCCATTTATTACTGGTCTGGCTCCAGGAGTAATTGGGCTTACTGTTTAACTTGAGACATATGCAAAGGCAGACTAAACGACTCAGTAATTCCTCTTGATCTTAAAGTATTTTATTTGACAAGTCTGTTCTAGTGGAATATAAATATTTTAAGAGTTGAAGTTTTGAAGAAAACTATATGATTTTTATTTTTGAAAGTATCAGTTTCTCCACCAAGGAAGGATTTTTCTCTAAAAATATTGTAGCTTATGTTGATAGCAGCTTCAGGTTTTAGTTTTTCACTTTTTAATTGGTTTCTACTAGCCCTACAATAAAAACTGAGAGCTTGATTAAATTGTTCCTATCTCTAATGCTCCCGCTTATAATGTCCAATTACATTTTTCATGATCTTTCTGCATTTTGAATTGCATGAATCTGAAGCAGCTCTGAACCAGGGGCCTTGAGTAGTATGGGAGGACTTCGGTGTAACGTGATTTGTTGGGAACACTGCTGTAATGCAACTGCACAGGGACATGGCTTACACCACAGGTGTAGAAAGTCTGTGTTCCAAGCCTTATACCGACCACAGAGGCTCTTAAGAAGTGGCTTTTATCCCCTAAGAGATTTCACTTAACATTTTTGTTTACATTTCTACTGCCTAGTTTTTAGGAAATTTGGAAAAGAGGAGCAGAATGTTTTGTTGGAGGATCACAGAATGGCTGAGGTTTGAAAGGAGCCCTACAGACCAGCTGGTACGACCCCTAGCTCAAAGCTGGGTCAGCTACAGCAGGTTGTGGTATCAAGTTGGGTTTTGTATGTCTCCAGGGATGAACACTCTTTGGAGTCATAATTCTGAACTTTCTAAGCCCAAAAAAACTATTTCAGGGCTTCTTAAAATACCTCTCTGAAAAATAATGGTAGTAGCATAATTTCTTCAAATCTTCCAAATTCTCCCACAGGAATTACAGCCAAATCTGGTGGATTGGTTGTCCCAGGGAACCCTCCTGTCCCAGCTCCGTGCAAGTGAATATGCTGCAGCTCCCTGACTGCAGAAGAAAGGTACTCTCAGTAGGTGTACACAAAGCTAATATGGCTGTGGCCACAGAGATCCCCATGTAAACACGAATCTCAGAAACAGCTCAAACCTCTTCCCCCCCATCTGTGATAAGGGCAGACAAACCTGCTGACCTGCTCACATGCAATGAGTTTGATTACCTTTCCTCTCTGTTTTCCCATGTGCAATCCATCTTGATCACTCTCCTTCCCTATTCAATAACAAGTTTTAAACATTCCCAGAATTCACTTTAAACATCCCATAACAACATTTACGCAATCCACAAATTCTATTCTCCTCTGCATCTCATAGGAGCTATACCCTCGTAGGCAATAAACACTTTTTAGTCTGAAGGCCTGTGAGAGAGACTTTCTGCTGTTGATTCATCTCGGTGGTTTTCACACCAAGGTCAATCATTTTCTCTTAGTAGTCTTAGGAGCAGCTGATTCAGGGTGCTCTAATTTTCACTGATTAGGTTTTCACTGATTATGTTACTATGGTTCCTTTACAGTTCCTTAGATCTATGCTGAGCCTTCTTGTTCCATTTGCTTAGCCTTTTTGCACAGAATCTACCAGGAAACTTGCTTTTAAGGGAAGGAAATGTGGAATTGAAAAAGAACTGAAAAAAAAAGTTTAGGTTTTCCTTTCACTATTGCACTTTACCTATTTAAACAAGAAGTTATCCAGTTTGGAAACTGAAATAATAATGTACCTCTGGCTTTTTATTCAGACCAAAGGAAGGATAGTATATGAAGTTCAGCTTCTTTCAGGATTTCTGTAATCTGTTCTGGAGAAGGAATATCTGCTATTAAATTCAAATCTCTGTGTTAGGTATTGCTGGCTTAGTGCATGCAATTCCCTGGCGGTCCCAAGCTAATCAGATATAACACAGTTGCATTTCTGTTCACAAAGACCACCTGACAGAGTTTTATGCAGGCTCTCTGCAAGCAGTGGAATGGGTGATATGTGACATGGAATAATGTCTATATGGGAAAAAAATCACCTCTTCAAAATTTTTGAATCCTTTTAAACTGACAAGTGATTTTTTCAAAGCTTTGTCTCATACAACTGACATTTTACTTCAGTCTTTGGTACCTTTTAACTTAATACCAGATTTATTGTTTCATATAACCATAGTATAAGCTGTAGGTCTAGAGATTGAAATTGAGTGGGAGGAATGGGTGCAAGAAGTAGCTACTCTTTGGAAACGTGAGAAATGATTTAAAAAAAAGGAACATTAAAAGCAGATAATTAGTATTTAAAGAAGAAATAAGTATATTTCATCCACTTTTCATTAATTCTCAGAAAGCATCTTCCTCAGTATGTTGCTATATGGTATTTCCTCAGTATTTTGTGCTATATTTTGCAGATAAATTCATCACTCTTCTCCAAAGTAATATGATGCTTAAGTTTGACTTTAACAATTCAGTTGCCACTTAAGGTTTTTGATTAAACACTTGTCTATAAATTTATTAAAGGTCAGTCACTGACTGATGACATTAATTTGTAATACTCTCCTGGAATATGGCTTCTAAAATCTGGTTTGTTTATTCATTATGGGTAGTGGCTTTTGAAATGTCCCCTATTTGACCTTTCTGTTTGACACTGATAAAAAATTATACAAGTTTGCTGCTTATCCTGGACATGAAGCCTCCTACTTGGAAGATAAAGGTCACCTGAGGATGTTAATTATAGTTGCCATATGTTAGTAGGGAAAACGTTCATAAATAAGTTTCAGTGGGTAAATGACTGAAAGTAACATCATTTTTTAAGTTAGAAGATGCTAATTAAGGGATTAGAGGGTGACTAATTTCTTGCTCTATTGAAATTCATCTAATTTCCCTGACTTCAAACCCTTTGTAATTGCTCATGGATAGTGTAATGTTTCATGAAGCTAGCAGTTAGATCACAGATAGGAAACTTTATCTTCCATAAAACCATTGTGTCATCATTATTGTTGTTACACAGGCAGAAGGAATAACATATTACCGCAATACTAATATATCTTGCTCACCAGTTTCACAGAGTTTGAGGTAATAGAAAAAATATTTCATTGCACTTCAATCATATGTTATGGAGATGCCTACTTCTAGTCTATGGTAAAAATTAGTTAAGTTTTTCCAGTGCTTCAAATTCTCTGCTATTTCATAAAAAATGCCAGGCTATCAGGAGTGCTTGTTGAAGTAATGGAAACTGAAAAGTCATAGTCAGCAAATGTTCTGGAAATTTTCATTTTGGTAAGTTGGTATGTGAAAAGATTTTTACAGTCATGTTATTATTAGACAGAAGCTCAAGGCAGTATAGAATTCAGATTGAAATTTACCATATAAATTTGAACCATATAAATAACAATAAAAAAAATACTGTAGGAGAGACTGTTTCCAGAGAAGGCTAGCTGAAAAGATTAGTGGTAGTGCTGATACTGGCTGTGCTTGACATAGTGTGACAGATCTTCACAGGCTCTTTTTTAATAACACTCCAGTTTTAGACATAAAAGGACTAAAATAAAATAAAATAAAAATAAAGAAGAAATGAAACATAGTTGATCAGCCTATTACAGTATTTATATTCTTCACCAAAAAATGTTCCGTAGTGGTGGTGGGTGGACTTTATACAAGCTTTAGGCCAAAATGTCCTACAAACTCTCTGATCTGGCTGCAAATGGATACTGAGTCCATTAGGCTGCATAGTCAAAGTGGCAAAATGTGACACCAGATGTATTCTCACTATTTCAAAGTTGATAGGAAATGATGTATTCCAAGCTCCAGACCTGTAAGGCCCCCTGCTCTTGGCTATGCCTTTGGTATTGACCTCTGTCCAGCAAAGTAATGCATGAACTTCATGCACAATTAACTTATTGAATTGGCAGTTTCATATTTTTTGAGGAAATATTACTGAATTTTGGCTTTCAATAGAGATGAAAACAAAAATAGAATTTCATTGCCTTTGTAGAAAAAAACCTAAAATCCCCAAATTCTGGTTAACCAACACAGAGTTTGAGGTAATAGAAAAAATATTTCATTTCACTTCAGTCATATACTATGGAGATGCCTAGTGTAGCACCAGCATTCACAGTAACACTAATAAAATTTTACTGTTCGTCACTTTAATTTAAACTTCCAACTGCTTGAGCAACAAGTGCACTTGGTGCTGAGTAGTCAATTTGATTGTAAATAACTGGTTGGCTTAAAAAAATAAATGAAATCAAATGCAAAGTCATCTTGCCAGGCTCAGTGAGTAACTTTGATCCAAAACTTGATTAAAAATATCAAGACAGGTCTAAAAATGTGGAACACTTACTTTGGCAAAATGGGCTAATTTTCAATCTCCATTATTTTGGCAATGTAAGTAATTGAAGAATAGAGTTTTAACCTAAATTATTATTGCTCTAGCTTTGGGGAGCATTTAACTCTTAAATAAATTTTGGTCAGAATGGTTTTATTCCTTCAGTCTTAATTTGGTTTGGAACGGGACAAAGACTTAGCACTGGCATTGTGTATGAGAAAAATCTCATTATCATGGGAGTTTGTACTCTGCAACCGTGGTGCTTAGAAAACAAACAGAACATGCAGTGTATCTAAGAAATTCCCAAAACAAACCTAGTCCAGATCTTGTAGGACTACATAAAATGGGCTACTACACAAAGTACAGACAAAACAGGAGTCTAGGAGAAGAGTTACAGCAACATGCACCTGTGTTGGGAAAGGAGTAGTTAGAGTACAATATATTTGAAATAGCTTCCTGCATGTAAGTGTTTGTAGGCTGCAGTAGGAATTGTCAAGCACATGTATCAACCTCACATGCTCTTAACCAAGTGAGTCCTTGTCTCCTGGGAGAAAAGGACTTTGAAGCCACAACCAAATTAGTAATGATCTTCAGCAGCAACACTGCTTTTGAGCTGTAATGCCGCAGTACAAACCTGCCTATTGGCTTTTAGGTCTGATGTTGAGACGTACTGATTTTGCCTGGAATAAGATACAAACACTGCATGTATCTGTCTTCTCTTCATCTTGTCCTAATTCAAATACCATGTTATTTATTGTTTACTGTGGCTTAATCTTAGGAAACTTCCGTCTGAAAAAAAAAAAGTTAATTTTGAAATACTTTGTGTCTACAGACATGCTAATTGGTAGTTGCAGATGCATTTTTTTTTCTTTTCTTCCATTCAGTACTGCTTAACTTGTCTTCTTTTCTGGATTGAAAATTAATCCTTTGTGTGAAATAACAATAGCAAATAGAAAGACAGGTAATTATTTCCAAAAACATGAACCGATTTGTTTGAAATTGAACATCTACAGACTAAGGTATATCAAATTTAAAGACTGCTTCTAAAAATTATGGGTATGTAGTAAATGGGGGCCCCAAGGGCATTCAAAGTTTGACAGACCAAAAGTGATTTCCCATTGTAACCATAACAATCTGCTATAAGTGATCTTGTAAGATTTTGTAAGATATAGCAGTATTTTGGAATGTGGGAAGAATAGTGTCTGGTAGGCACACCTTATGTGCAGTGCAGAACTCTTTATCAGTTACTTTAATAAGAAAAAAGGTAATCTTTTGCAAAAAGATTCTCATTTGTAAAAGTGAAATGGTTAAAATGTAACAAAGGGGATGATTATTCTTAATTTTTGGATTACTCTAATTTTGCAGCTCTGTTATCTAGCAAATCCATATGCAAAAGACAACTGACCAGAGTATTAAATATAACCTCCAGTTGGATAAGAGGAGCCCTCAGCTCTATAGAAGTTTTTTTAATAACTACTAGAGCTAAAATAGATCTCAATTAGTGAGCAAAAAGCTTTCTCAGGGTTTTCAGATGCTGAATTGTAACAGAATGTGACTTCAGTGAGGATTAAGGCCAAGTTTTGCAAGTGGATTTAGGAGTAGGAACAAAATATCTTGAAATATCTCTTTCTCCTGGATTTAGCAGTCTTTGTGAAGTTGGAATTCACAGCTTCAAACTGGATATAGGCACATTAATTGTTCTGGGTGCCAAGAAATGATTACATTTTTTGCATTTTAAGTGTGGTTAAAGGCAGCAGGCTTTGCTCTGTGCTACAGAAAGATAGGCTGGAGGGGGCAGAAGCACAACTTGCTTCATGTGATGAAGGAGCCTACATTGTGTCTGCTGCCTCCTTAGGACAGGATGAACTAACAGGACCAAAGCTATGGGGAGGACAAGTAGAGAACACACTCTTCACTCTGGAGTATTGGTATGTTAGTCACTAGATAAAGTAGAGAAGCAACACCTGCAGCAAGATTTTGAACACAAGTTCTCCTTGGTGTGACCTGAAGTATTTCCTCTCTCTTCATCCTCTGCTTTAATAGAAGGGGCACAAAACAAGCCCACCGACTGGAGCCCACAGACTTGTGGCCTTACCACATACTATCTCTTGTTTACAGAGAAAGCTTTTAACTCAGACTCCATTAGTTGACTATAACTTAAATGTATGAGACCCTGCTGAAAGATTTTAAGTAGTTTTTGGAAACCTTGTTGGAATGATAGAAATGGTATAGCCGTTTCTATTTTAGGCTTAAAGCTCAACTTTCTTTTCAAACTAGAGGCACATTCAATGGTTATTGTATCAAAAAGAAGAGAAAATAAATCTCAGCTATTGCTTAAGGAATCTGCAGACATAAATTAGAATGATAAAAATAAATACTTTGTTTGTCAAGAGTCTACATTCAAATAGCAGTGTGATTTATGCTTATGGTAAAAAGAAAACTTGAGACAGAAACCAGTATTCTGCATACACTGAACTTGCATTCATGCGAAAACATCTGATGACTGTAATAGAACTATCTGCAGGAACAGAATTTACTGCAGAGTATGAAATGTCCAAGAAGGTTTATCCTATGATATACAACATTATACAGGTATCAGGCAATACAGAGTCATCCTGTGAGGTGCCATTTGTTTCCTAGATAGCTCCCTGACTCCTTAATTCCACTGAAGCTTATGAAGATGTCATGCTTTTGTCAAGTTTGAATCTGAGTGTTCAGTTCAGAAAAAAGTGAAAGGCTGTATCATTTGCTGTAACATTTTTCTTCTGTTATTAGGTGCATTCAGACATGAATCAACAACATTTGAATATAGTATTAAAATTTCTTTGATCTACTTTTTAGTAAAAAGAAATTAGCTTGGTTTTCTCCTTTCCTTTCCTTTCCTTTCCTTTCCTTTCCTTTCCTTTCCTTTCCTTTCCTTTCCTTTCCTTTCCTTTCCTTTCCTTTCCTTTCCTTTCCTTTCCTTTCCTTTCCTTTCCTTTCCTTTTCTTTCCTTTCCTTTCCTTTCCTTTCCTTTCCTTTCCTTTCCTTTCCTTTCCTTTCCTTTCCTTTCCTTTCCTTTCCTTTCCTTTCCTTTCCTTTCCTTTCCTTTCCTTTCCTTTCCTTTCCTTTCCTTTCCTTTCCTTTCCTTTCCTTTCCTTTCCTTTCCTTTCCTTTCCTTTCCTTTCCTTTCCTTTCCTTTCCTTTCCTTTCCTTTCCTTTCCTTTCCTTTCCTTTCCTTTCCTTTCCTTTCCTTTCCTTTCCTTTCCTTTCCTTTCCTTTCCTTTCCTTTCCTTTCCTTTCCTTTCCTTTCCTTTCCTTTCCTTTCCTTTCCTTTCCTTTCCTTTCCTTTCCTTTCCTTTCCTTTCCTTTCCTTTCCTTTCCTTTCCTTTCCTTTCCTTTCCTTTCCTTTCCTTTCCTTTCCTTTCCTTTCCTTTCCTTTCCTTTCCTTTCCTTTCCTTTCCTTTCCTTTCCTTTCCTTTCCTTTCCTTTCCTTTCCTTTCCTTTCCTTTCCTTTCCTTTCCTTTCCT
>WBMW01002256.1:2525645-2545398 GCA_013396635.1 Penelope pileata
CTGCCCTGCCCTTTCCTGCCCTTTCCTTTCCTGCCCTTTCCTTTCCTGCCCTTTCCTGCCCTGCCCTTTCCTGCCCTGCCCTGCCCTGCCCTGCCCTGCCCTGCCCTTTTTTTTTTCTCTAGGAGTCTAGCTCCAGTGATCAGGAGCTATCTGTCATACTTTGCATTAAGTTACTTAGGGTGGTGCATTCATGATACTTTCCAATTCTGTGTAATCTTCATAAGGATTAAAAAGGTCTTTATTGCTGTTTCTAATGCATGTACATCTTAACGCAACCAGTTTATTGATTTCATCAGCCTTGAATATTAACATTGACTGCAAGCCAAATCCTGCCTGTTTGACATGCATATGTTCCATAGAGCTTTATGGAAGTACCAGGATTTGGCCCTTTCTAGTTTTGAAACATTGGAGCTTTTTATACTATACATCTTTTCATCTATCTTTGTTATATTTTATGTGTGTAAAATTTATTCAGTTGATTATAACAGCTACAGTGCAACAATTGTACAAATTACATGGGGGTAACTGCATGAAAAGACTTCTCATTTGTAAGCCAGGCATTCATGAACTTCTGATATGATGCATTGAAAATGTCACAAAATTGAACATGGAGCTGGTATAATATTTAAAGTGTATTTCTGTACCATTTATAACTATAAAAGTTATATATCTTTTGTACGTGTTTGTATATTAGAAAAGCAGTGCATTGCAGAAAACAGTTTTGTTGAGAATACTCTCTGTACAACTATTGAAGCTAGGTCTCCTTAGTGGCTGCTGAATTCATTAGTTGCAGCTCCTTTTTCTCATATTCAGCCAGTAAAGAGGTTGATCATGTATTTCTAACAGGCACACATACTCCCAAAATGCGTATTTGTATTTAGATGTGCCCAGCCTTACAAATGAACACAAACAGAAACATTCAGCAGTCCTGCAAACACAGATGGCATGTATGGCCTCATCCTGTTACCTTCTCTGTCTGATCAGGATGAAGGTGAATTAATGGCAATTTGCACACACAGATGTACAAGATGGACCCCTCCAGCATCTGGGCTCACTCAGTCTGCCCCTCAGCTGCTACTGGATCCCAGTCTCCCCAGCACCTGGGCATGTCACCTCCAAGGCCACAACTGCGCTCCAGCTGCTGGTACAGATCCCCAGGTCTGAATGTGCAGACAAGCACATGCAGGTCTCAGCTGGCCCCCAGACTCCATGGACTCTCTGGCAACTGGTCTGGTCCTCCGGGTTCCTCCAGTAGCTGACCTCTCCCTTGTCTCACTCACAGAAATGCAAACACATACCCACCCCAGACTTATGGCCACTTCCACACCTGGTTCCCAAGCTATGTATCCTACTCCCTGGCTAGTCCAGGTTGATGTTTACCTGTGATTACTCAGTGATGTACACTCACAGTGTGCAGTTGCTGGCCCTGCAGCTGCACAGTTCCTCTGACCTGTGGTCTAACTACAGCTGCTGGCACTTAGACCTGTTTGGTCATGCCCTGTCAGTGGGTTTGACACCCATCAGATGAGTCAAGGGGAGCAGCTCTCCAGGTCTCCTTACGGATAGGGACTCTGCCCAGATTCATAATGGGATGCAGGGGAAGAGCCTCTTGAAACTGCACAGGAATTATTATGATACGTTTGAGGGAGGAAGTAAAGGCAGGAAAAGGTTTTGGGGAGGAGCAAGTGTGGGGAAATAGACAAAAAGGGGATAAGGGGAGCCACACATAAAGTATTGCTGCATTTTCCAGCAACAACATATTTAGGTGGCTGAGCTTTTACACCTCCCTTCTTAGAAATAGCAGCTCTCCTGGCGCAGCTGATGGACCTGTGACCAGAGCAGTGCTAATGGATACCACTGTAATTCACAGGTAGAGTTCACTGGATTTAATCTTCTGGGACATTATACTAAGGCTTTATTCTATGCTCAGGAAAATGCCATTGTGTAGTAATTTCAACACATTCATTTCTGAATATAATATAAAAAGCAGGAGTCATCTTCTTTTGTTTATACATTAAAAACTGCATTTCTGTAGAAAGATGAAAGTCAATTTGAAGCACAAAGGGATGAATGTTTTACAAAGTATCTTAAAATAACAGATTTCTATAGTCACTACACTTGCTTAAAAACATCTATGGTGAAACTGAAGAAGTTATTTGAGAAAAAGCAAATGCATTTTACATTGCACATCTGCTCAGCTTTACACCAGGAACCCCTCAGTACCTACAAATAGATAAACTTGGAACATTGTTATCTACATAATTAGAAAAGTTCAGGATTAAAAAATTATCAGCTAAGAGGATGGAAAGGTTGTATAGGCTGCAGTTTTTGTTCATTCCCTTTGGAAAAGTTCTCAAACAGGTTTTCATAAAAACCTAGGTAGAGGATTTATGAGAAAGAACAAACAGAAATGAATACTGTTCAGACCTTTAAATCTGGTGATAATATTTTTCTGAAGAGTGGCAAGAAAAGCATGATGACAAATCATGAAAGGAATGAAAAGAAGCAGAAATACCTAGAGTTTTTAAGACTAGACCTTTTGGTGCCAGAGCACTTTTGTGGATAAGGCAAAGACAATGGTGAATGGCAAAAAGAAGAAACTATAGGCTATTCGATGTGAATTTTCATTCGTCTGGTGACCACAATACTTCCAACAATTTTTTAGGCCATCTCATCAAGCAGTCCTGTATTTTTTTTTTTTTAAGTAGTCCTGTATTTTCAAGGACTGAAATTGGCTTAGAGAGCTTTAAAACCTTTGCTGTCAATACCTAATGAAAAGGCAATACCACTGTCATTGCAATGGAAATGACTTAAAAGGCTTCATGGTTTGCTATATCCAGCAACAGGTAGTTAGGCACACTGCTGGCTCATGTTCAGCCTAGCTGACCAACACCCCCAAATCCTTTTTGTCTGCACAGCCTTCTGGCCACTCTGCCCCAGTCCTGTGGCGTTTGACCAGGTTGGTAGTTCCATGGACCGTCCTTTCTACCCTTCTTAAAAATGGGTGCAGCATTGCCTTTTTTCCAGTCACCAGGGATTTCACCTGACTGCCATGACTTTTTCAGTGTCATTGAGAGTGACTTGGCAACTACATCAGCCAGTTCCCTCAGGACTCTCTGTTACATCTTGTCAGGACCCACACTCTTTGATTGTTCAGGTTCCTCAGGCAGTCATGAACCCAGTCTTCGTTTACAGCGCGAGGGACATTGCTTCCCTAATCCCCATCTTCCGACACATCCACTTGAAGCATATGTGAAGAGCAGTTGCCAGTGAAGACGGAGGCAAAAAAGGTGTTGAGTACCTCAGCCTTCTCCTTGTCCATTGTTACCAGTCTTCCTCCACTGCTCACTGGAGGGCGTTCACCTTCTTGAGCTTTCCTTTTGTGGTTGATATACCTGTACTCTTTAAGTGACAGCTACTGAAATCAGGATGAGGCATTCGTGTAGGTTCTTCCTGGATGTAATGTCTTGAGAAACAAAGCCAGAAGAAATAGAAATTCAAACATATATTGTGAATGTATGGAATTTTTGCTTCTGACAGCGCTCGAGCTAATAGCTTTAGAGATTAGAATAGGACATATTTTTGACTGGATTTTTTTTCTTTTATGAGCCCAAAGAATTGAGTTGTGTCATATTTTAGCGGGTAGGATAAGAAATGTGGGAGTAGTTCTGTATTTCTAACTCTTACTAAACACAGACATGTCAGGCTGACTCTCCATAACGCACAGCAAATTATTAAATAATTTACAACTTTTTGTCTAATTCGCTGTTATGGGTTGGCTCAGCAGATAGCTGAGTTCCACACAGTTATTCACTCACCCTCCCCCCTCCCCAAATGGGACGGGGGAGAGAAGTAGAGAGATATGCAGTAAAACGCGTGGGTTGAGATAAATGCTATTTACTAAAATAGTAAAGAGAACAAAAGAAATAACAGTACATATATATATATATATACACAAAGAGGATATGCAGAGCAAGGGCTCACAGCCACTGGTGACCCTTCCTCCCAGCTAGCCCCTTCCGTAACGAACGGAACCCGGAAACGCCACCAACCAATCACATGATGTTATATGGGATGGAATAGCTCCTTGGTCAATTTGGGTCAGCTGCCCTGGTCCTGTCCCCTCCCAGTTCCCAGCTCCTTATGCCCCCCTTAACTATTTCACTGGCAGAGGAATGCGGAAGTGAGTTATGTCCTCGGCTCCGCTCAACACTGCCAGGATGTTATCAGTATCTCGGAGGTACAAGATAAATTCATACTGGACACTACGAGAAGCATAACTTCTGTTAGAAACTAGGACATTCGCATGCTTTTCTGGTTTAGAAGCACTTGGTCTTTTGATCTGATGTCTAATCAGCTGATATTCCACGGGTGCAGCGTCGGCTTTTTCACTTGAAGCAGTAGCCCAATTCTGAAGTTAATCTTTCAATCAATTGTGTTTATTGCACATTGTATTGGTTCAAAGGGATGTTTTGATGCATACAAACCAGCTGTGTCTTAGAGGAAACTAAACTGGGAGTTACACTTTAGTTATGTACTTCTTCATCATAAAAGTTCAAACTAGTGAATGATTCTTCATAACATATATGTGGTGACAACATTTGGTCCGCAGGACAAGATTAAAGATCGTCTGAAATAAAATCACAGACCACAGAGAGTGTTGTTTCTTCATTACCAGTTGTTTTGATCTGCTGATCTTCCTATGTTGTGCTAAATTACCTGTTTTAGTATAACGTAGGTCAATAAATACCTTTAGGTATATAGTGTGAAATATGCAGTAACATTATCTTAAAAATATTTCTTCGGGAATATTACTTTTTTTTTTTTTTAATGAAATCTTACTTTTATACACAGGTGTGTAAAAAGCTATTTGGAAAGGTTTTTTCCCACTCCATGAACATGAAGATAGAGACACAGAGAACAAAGCATTGTCTTTCATCTGTCCTGACCTAATCCATAACTCCATTGGCAGTTATGGAGATGATGGACAAACTTTGATGAATTTGTTCCTGTCTCACTGAGATAGAAAGTCAATCCAATTCTCCATTTCTCAACTCTATGTGATAACAATTAGTGCCAATATCTTGTCAACAGTGCTCTTGTGCAAGTCTTTTATATGACAATCAGTATATATCGAATGGAAAACATACAAGAAGAAGGTAGATAAAAACTGTCAATATTTTAGGGTCAGGTGCATCAGGATTCAGTGTCAAAGCAAGCCCCATAGTGAATATTAAGTGATTCTTTTTCTCCTTAAGAATATATATGTCTATTTGAATGTTAAATTAAGGTCATGCTGATCTAGCAACATTTTAACTGGCAATCATAAAATTATTCTTGGATATTAAAATGCAGGGTAAAGGACATATTTTGAAGTAATATTGCAGGGTACATGTGACATACAGTTAACCTACTGAACACTACCTATAAGCATATTTGTGTGGAAGACTACAGAAAGCAAGCTCTTTAATTTAGCGACAAAGGTATAATGAGATCTAGTGTTTTATTTTAAGATGAAGCTAGATAAATTCAAGGATGAAAAAGAAAGTGCACATTTCTAAAAGTGAAAGTAATTAATCTTTATAAGATCTTATCTTGGGAAGTAGTGGATTTTTGCTGCCTCAAAAATTTTAAATAAATCCAGTATCTTAGAAAAAGAGGTTGCAGCTAAAACAGGAGATACGTGCTTACAAGGGTTTAATGGAGAAATTGCTGGGGAAATTTCTATGGCCAGACTGGGTGATTATTATAGCTCCTAAGACTCAAAGGCCATCAGTTTGCCTGTAACTTAAACAAGGTGTTCTAAAAAGTGAAGGAGGGAAAATATTTCACACTTTTTGATTTGTTTGGCAATATTTGAAGTGGTAGATGGTCTCACTTTCATCCCACAGTGGTTTCACAGGAAAATATTCTGAATTAACAGTTAACAAAGTTGAGATACTCAGTGACAGATTGCTACAATACTTTGGATTCATGAACAAAGTATCACTGAATATTTGGTGGATTTTTCTGACATAAATAAGAGTATCAGGTTTTGATAAGATGCCTGCTCTGAAAGTAATGCCTCCTATTTTATTATGTTGGCCCACAACGTCAGAGATGGATGTTGGTGGTATGGCAGTAGAGGCTGAACCTTCTCAGCAATATTCTGTTCCATTTTGTTGCTGTGCAACAGAAGGCAGCAGAGGACAGATGAGAGAGAAATGGCAGAGAGCAGTCTGACAAAACGATGTCTGACAGTGAAGTCCTTATGAAGCAAAGGTGTGGAACTGAATTCCTCCATGCAGAAAAGATGACACCCATTGACATTCACTGATGTTTACTGAATGTTTATGGAGACCAAACAGTGGATGTGAGCACAGTAAGGTGGTGGTTGCTGCATTTCAGCAGCAGTGACAATGGCAGTGGTTCACCTCTGCGGATGAAGATATTTACAAGTGCGGCATGCAGGCTTTTGTTCGTGGCTGGTGAAAATGCGCAGCTAATGGTGGTGACTATGTTGGAAAGTAGCGTTTTGTAGCTGAGAGTGTGTTCTATCAAATAGTGTTATTGTGCTTTTTGTTATCTGTTGTAGTTTCCATGGAAATAAATACGCAGCATTACTTTCGGGATGACCAATGTACTTTGAATTAATCTAAAGACTACCGCTGATTGTTTGGTGCATTCATTTGAGGTAGGTGTACAATATCTTTAACAACCATCAGAAGTCTTGCTATAATGCCAGGAGATAATGAGTAATTTTTGCAGTAGAATAATTACTATTATTATGTGTTTATATTACAGTGTTATTATTCATGCATGCTTTCTGCAGTAATACTGAAGTTAATCAGGCTAAAACAGATTAACTAGATTAGGTTCTTATGGTGATGAAAAAACACTATTTCTATTTGTGATTTAAAATACAGACAAGATACAGGGGGAGAACAACAGAATAGTAGTGTGTGGGGAATATAAAAAAATATTTTTCTTATAGAAACAGTGGGTTATATATATATAATAAACAATTTAGAAAATTCCTATTTTTTAAAAAAGTGCACAAGAATCATTAACATTTTACTGAAAAAGTTTCTTAACTTTTCAAAATGAATAAGAAGTACTGACCCTCTGCAAATTTCTGTGTGATTGAAAAAGACAAAAACATTCCCTTTGATAAAGAAAAGTTTAAAGAGAGGTCAACAGATTTGAGCACTTCTAAATATTGTGAAGTAATTAAAAACGAGAATAGAAAAATCTTGACAGAAACTTTCTCCTTAGATTTGCAATGGTGAACAAAATATTCAGATTATGTAGAATGTGAAAAACTATATGGAATTATCATGACTAATTTTCAAGATTGCTCACAAAATCAAGACGTTCTGCAACAAGCACACAGGTATTTGCTGTTTGGTTAGAAGATATTCTTTCAGCTTTCAGGTTTAGGCACAGGTTAACATTACATAAATTCAGATTTGAGACTGCGGATATTTTTGACACAGACAGGATATAACATAGGCATGTATAGTTCATCAGACACCAGATATTGCACCCAGTAGAGGTCAATACTATACATGCATATGATATGAAGCATCACATTATAAGCATAGTAAGCAATGTAAAACATCAAGAAAATATTTTTATTGATTTTTAGATCTTTTTAACATGATAAAAATGTATAAATTATTGTGAGATTTATATTTTTTTTTCAGAACTATTTGATTACTTCAAGAAGATGTTATTGCTGGCAAACTCAAAACAAATTTTGGCAAAGTGTCCAAAGGCAGGATCTCAAGAAGATTTTAAGTGCTTGAAGTGGAAGAGCAGCATATTTTGAAGTCTTAGTCTAAACGTGTGAAGTTCAGATCTCCCACAGAGCTCTTTTTTATATTTGACAGGTCTGTAATCTGTAAGCACTTCAGTTCTTGACCTTAAAGTCGCCCAGATGCTTAAATCACTGTTACTGCAGTTGTCAGAAGTATCTCAATCCCAGTAGTTCAGCGATTCAGCCCTAACTCAAGGATCCAGAAACTAGGCACCTACTGCCTTCCTCCTTTGAGGGGTATGATCTGTTAAGCTTCCTGAGACTTACTAATAGCAGAGCATGCAGTGATAGCTGCTTCTTTCTTTTAAAGCATAACTGAAGGATAAGTCTCCCTTTTCACTTAAAGATTTGATTATTTTAATATGACAGTGTGAATCCAGGTTCAGTTCCTCTTTTCATGAAAAATAAATAAATGTTATGATTCTTATCTCTTTAGGGTCATCAACTTGCTTTAGACTCTACTAATGTCAATGGATGTGGTTTTTGAGCACAAATGTTTTCCGTCCCAACTACTAAAGCTATATGTCTCTATGATGAATTCCTGAGTCAAAGGAGCTAGAAGAACGAAAAGCAAAATGACAAATAATCCATACAGCTCTCTCTAGGGAGGAATTTTCTGTACATTTTATTCAGTGAAGACGAAGCTGGGTTAAGTCACTAGAACCATACCACATTCAGTCATGAGTTTTGAAGGAACTCAAATGTGAAACTACTGAACTTCTGGCAAACTCGTGTAAGCTATCCACTACAAGCAATCACTCTAACAGAGGACTGGCAGGTTGCCAGTGTATCTCTTATTGACATAAGAACTTTAAGGAAAATCCTATTTACTATGGGATCTGATGTATGAGTCTGGCTTCCATTCCTAGCAAAATTAGATTCTACAATAAAGCATGAGATAATGGAGCACAGGTGTAATCTTGATATGTTTGGAAACAGCACAGAGGTCTGTGACAGTGTGAGTGAGCAGGTGGGTAAAGGGGAGGCAAAGGATGTAAAACATATAGCCTTGGAAAGCTTTGAGCAGCTACTATACCAAATGACATTGAAGGCACTAAGAGGCTATGGGTTTAGGAGGAAAGGTGATTTCATGGCTTTACAAGGTAAGAAGATAAAGGATAGAATACAATTTAGTTTTCAGTAACTTGCATTTTAGATCACTTTTCAGGAGAGAAGAGCATGTGTACCCAGCGATCAGGAATGGATTTATTTTCGTTCAGCATTCTCACTGATGGCACGGAAAAGGGACTGTATATTCATATGTTCAGGTTTGCAGATGATACTGAGGTATTTCAGGCAGTTAAATGTGATGCTGATGGTGAGAAAGAGCACAAGGGCTTTCAGAACAGAAGTATTGAGCAATGCCAGATGATGCATAATGCCAGTAAACAGGACATAGTGCATCTAAGTTGTGCTTACAGGATCATGAATTTGGAAGTGGAACTTACAAATCAGGAAGCAAATCTTGAAAACTTCACTGACAACTTTCCGAAGTCATTAGCTCAGTGTGCAACATGGATTGTGAACTTACGAAATATTCACAGAATCACAGAATCACAGGGACTGGAAGGGACCTCTAGAGATTGCTGAGTCCAACTATCCTGCCAAAGCAGGTTCCCTACAGCAGGTCACACAGGCAGGCATCCAGACAGGTCTTGAATATCTCCAGAGAAGGAGACTCCACAACCTCCCTGGACAGCCTCACCATGACAAAGTTCTTATGCATATTGGTGCAGAACTTCCTATGCTNGGGATCCCCAGGTCCTTATCCACAGAGCTCCTCTCCAGCAAGTCAGGCCCTAACCTGTACTGATGCGTATGGTTTTTCCTCTCCAGATGCAAGACTCTATACCTGCTTTTGTTAAACTTCATGTGATTCCTTACTGCCCAACTCTCCAGCCTGTCCAGGTCTCGCTGAATGGCAGCACAACCTTCTAATGTGTCAGCCACTCCTCCCAGCTTTGTATCATCAGTGAACCTGCTGAGGGTGGATATTATCCCTTCATCCAGGCCACTGATGAAAATGTTGAACAAGACCCAGCACCGGCCCCTGGGGAACATTGCTAGTTACAGGCCTCCAACTAGACTTAGTGCTGATGATCACAGCCCTGGGTATCTGCAGTAAATATTTTGAGATTAAACAGAAACCAGTATTTTTTGTTATATGAAACATTGGTGTACTAGTTTCTCAGTAACTAGGTACAATGCTTTTCCCTACATCTCCAAAAAATATATATATAATTAAGTGAAAAATGGTGCAGAGAAGGCAACTAAAATGATTACGGAGATAAAACACTGCCTTATAATAAAAGACTAAAATTCTTGAGCTCTTCAGTTTGGGGAAGAAAAGCCTGGAGGGCGACATGATAAATATTGTCAAAATCATGAAGATAGTAGATAATGCAAGTATGCTACCATGATTCATCAAATCACACAGTACTAGAATAAGAGGACTCTCATTGAAGCTAACAGAATGAGAAGGCATTGTCTTAGAAAGTGTTTGGTGAAATTTTGACAAGTGTTGTCACAGGAGACTATGGAAATAAGTAATATCAAGCAGGTTCAAAAAGGGATTAATCAAGTTCATGATGGAAAAACAGACACTAAATCAGGGATGATCTCCCTATGGTTGCTACAGTGAATGTTGGAGGCAGATGAGGAGACTGCACTGCAGATAGAGGCAAGGTTTATGTTATCTCCCTAAGTAATATGTCCTGCTTCCAGATATAAAATAGTGGCCTGTATTAATATTTCTTAGGCTTCTCTAGAATGGTTATTTAAATAGTTATGCAAGTGGCTCACCAACGAAGGTCCAGGGAGAAGAGAATGTAAGAGCACAGAGCTTGAACATCTTATTCTTCGTGATGAATGGAGAATAATGGAAATGGAAGAATAGCTTAAGGTAACTTTAATTATATCAAACTTCAGAGATTTTTATAACAATAAGCAAGTAAGTTAAATTTAATTAGTAAAGAGAGATGTTTTCCAGCTGATCTGTACTCCAAAGTTCATGTGTCAAGAGAAAATCACTTGAAGTAAATGGTTAATAACTAATATGCTTCTGTTATACATGGAAGATGCATTTCAGTTAATTCTTAGGGAAAGACTAAGATTTAGAAGGATAACTTCAGCTGTCTTCTAAAGCCACATCTATTCTAACATCAGCAACTTAGTCATTTCTGTAAAGTTTCCACTTTTTCCTCGTAATTATCTTCATATGAAACTCACATCGATTACATTCTCATTTCTTCTCACCTTCATTTAAAGGTTTTTTCTTTTTTTGACAAACTTGTTCCCTTAACAACTCATAACATTTTAAAGCATTAAATTCAGAGTACGTATATACAAACATCTGTCTCTACAAATTTCTTCCTGCAAATTTCAAAATAAATGAATTGAAATTCACAGTTTAGGTGCTAAAAAGTACAACTGGAAAAGAAGAATGGAGAAATCATAACATTTTTTGACAGAACAGTATAAAACAAATCCACTTTTATGTCAAAAAATATACTATGTCTAAGATTATTTGCTATCTAGCTGCAGTCTCTTTTCAAAATGTATTAACTTTATCACATCATACTTAATGAAGAAGGTAAAGTTTTGAGTGCAGTCAACCATGCCAAAAAAAGCTGCATCATTTAACACAGCATCTTTGTTTCAGCAAACTTGCTTAGCATGACTTCATCTCTCTGCTCACAGAATTAATCAGGATTTTAAAAGCAGCAGCCTTAAAGAGATTGTTTTTGAGAAGTCTTTTTGAGATTATTATAGTGTTAGACATTTTAAAAAATACAAAAATGATATAAATGACTCCTGTAAATGTAGGATATTCTTTTTTCCGCTGAGATACTGTGGCTGTGTTGGGAAACAATCATAGGTTAAATGCTTGTTTCCACAGTAGAGAAAATATTCTCAGCCTAAACACCACACATGAAAATAATGAAGAGGGAACAACTCTTAATGAGAACATACACACATACACAAACACAGACATCTGTAAATAAGTAACAGAAGGAAGACAGGAACAATGTGGGCCTGCTACTGAATGAGACAGGAGACCTTGTGGCACAAAACATAGAAAACGATGAGGCACTGAATTCCTTCGTTGTCTATTTACTATTTACTAGCAAAAGCACCTTCAGAACTCTAAAGACTGCTACCAAGCTGGAAGGCAACTTTGGTAGAAGAAGGTCGTATCAGAAAATGCTTAAGCAAACTGAACATTCTTATGCCCATGGGCCCTGATATGTTTCACCCACAGGTGCTGAGAAAGCTGGCTGAGATCACTGCAATACCACTCTTGATAATCTTTGATCAATCATGGTGACTGGGAGAAGTGCCTGAAGACAAGATGAAAGCAAAAGTCACTTCCATCTTCAAGAAGAGCAAGAAGGAGGACCTGGGGAACTACAGGCTGGTCAGCCTCACCTTTCTCCCTGGGAAGATGATGGAACAGCTAAGCCTGGAAATGATGATTGAGTGTTGGCACAGGCTGCCTAGAGAGGCTGTGGTCTCCATCCTCGGAGATCTTCAAAAGCCACCTGAACATGGTTGTGTGCAGTCTGATTTGGGTAAGCATGAGCAAGGGAGTTGGACCAGATGGCTTCAGATGTCCCTTCCAGTTCTGTGAATATATGGCTTATAAATATACATTTGCATCTGATGCATTTGCAGAGATGCATCTAATTAATCTGAGTTTCAAAAAAGGCTTTGAATTGATCATATGAACATCGGATTACTTTGAGTTCAGACACAAAATGAGGACAACCAATGTTCTGAAAAGTGTCTTGCTCATTTCTTTATGCATTTTCCTGGTTTAATTTTATCAGTGATTATTTCTACCTCCATGATCCATTTTTCAGTTCCTGCTAATGAAGGATGGGTGACAAAGATGACCTCAAATTATTATGAAAAACGTACATGCAGTCACCTAGTTTGAGGAGGTGACAGAAAAAACTTTGTCCCTCATCTTACTTTGTGAGTTTTGTAAAGTTTCAGGCTTTGAATATATTTTTTTTATTTTCACTTTTGTTTTCATTGTTTGTCTCTATTGGGTACTTAATCAGGATCAACAGACAAACTGGAAAGTCTTTTGTAATTTATTCATTATTTCATGCATAATGAAGGCATGAAATACAAGAAAGGAGAGCCTGTTTCAGTGTTGATCCATATTTTTTAATGATATCCAGTTTATCTGGAAATAAAATAAAACAGATTTTGTGGGCAAGTGTTCATCACAGAAGACCTTTTTCAAAAATGAAGTACTAACGAAGCATAAATGAAAACATATATTGTGCAAAAAAATGAAGGATGAGGGATATTCGACCCTTGTCTCTGCTTGGGTCAGAAGGAGAAGCCTCCCCCTTGCTCCTGACATCCCCCTAACCAACAGATACAAAGCTGTGGGGATAGAAAAGGAAGAGGATGTGGACAGTGGTCCAGAACCAGGAAGGAACAACCACATTAAGGTGGTCCAACAGAGAACCCAAGACAGAACCAGTGCTGCCAAAAAAAGGCAGAGGGTCTTAGTAACTGGGGACTCTGTGCTGAAGGGTACCGGGGCATCCATTTGCTGTCCAGATAATCACTCTAGAGATGTTTGTTTGCTGCTGGGAGCATGCACTCAGGACATCAGGAAGAGGATACTGGGTATGATAAAGCTGGAGAACTATCCCCTCCTGATCTTTCAAGCTGTGTCACAGGAGGCTATGACTATGAAAATACAAAATATCAAAAAAGACTTTATGTTGCTTGGGAAGACGTTGAAGGGATTGGGAGCACAAGTAGTGTTCTCCTTGATCCTTCTGACTGGAGACTGGGAACCAAGCAGAAGGAGGAGAACAGACCAGTTGAGTGAATGGCTGTGTGGATAGTGTCAGGCTCAGGGTTTTATGATCTAGGATGAACCTTTGTTAGACTGGGCATGTTGACGTTGGATGGGATGCAACTGACCAGGAGGGGCAAGAATATATTGGACAACATGTTGTCTGGACTCAACATCAGAGCTTTAAGCAAGGTTTGATGGGAGAAAGATGTGTATTGCCGAGTGACAGAAATCTGCCAGAGAACACTGTGACTCTAGGAAGCAGTGGGGGAAAACCTCAGATTAGTCTCAGAGGAATTTGGGAGGGCTCCTCTGGGAAGGTAATGTGGTTGATAGCCCAGTGTAAGTGCCTCTATACCAACACATGCAGCATGGGTAATAAGCAGAAGGAGATGGTAAGTGTGGTGCAATTGGAAAATTATGAGCTAATTGCTATCACAGAAATATGGTGGGACAAATTACACATCTAGAATACCACCATTGAGGGCTACAAGATTTTTGGAAGGGATGGGCAAGGCAGGAGGGGTGGGGGAGTTGCCGTTTATGATAAGAAGTGGATAGACTACAAAGGGCTGACTCTGAGAAAGTCATGACTAGACTGAGAGCTTGTGGATTAAAATTAGGGACCAGACCAGTAACGGACATCTGGTGATCAGGGTATACAACAGGCTGCCTGATCAAGGGAAACCTGTTGATGAGGCCTTCTTGCTTCAGCTGCAAGAGGCATCACGCTCCCAAGCTCTCATCCTGATGGGGGATTTCAACCACCCAGATATCTGCTGGGAAAAAAACAGGGCAAGCTGCAAGCAATCCAGGAGACTCCTGGAGTCTATTGAGGATGACTTCCTGGTCAAGGATTGGACGGACCCACCAGAGGTGAAGTGTTACTGGACCTGGTGCCCTCCAATGTGGAACCATTAAAGGGGTTAAGCCTGGAGAGGCAGCCTGTGGGCTGTAGCGACTGTGCTCTGGCTGAGTTTGTGATCTTGAGGAATGTGGGCCTCGTAAAGTGAAGAGTCAGGTCCCTGAACTTTGGAAGAGTAAAATTCCATCTGTTTAAGGAATTATTGGATGGGATCCCCTGGGAAACTGTCCTTAGGGACATAGGAATGGAACACAGCTGGCAGCTCTTTAAGGACAACTTTCTGAGAACACAAGAGCAGTCCATCCCGCAGCATAAGAAATCAAGCAGAGGAGGCAGAAAACCAGCATGGCTAAGCAAGGTCAAACTGGTGGATGAGAATGAAAGTTATAGGCAGTGAAAGTAGGAATGGGAGGCCAGGGAGGAATATAGGGATGCTGCCTGGACATACAGGGATGTAATCAGGAGAGCCAAGGCACAGACAGAGCTAAACTTGGCAAGGGATGTGAAAAATAACAAGAAAGGATTCTTTAAATACATTGGTCAGAAGAGACAGGCCAAGGAGAATGTACTCCCTCTGATAAATGAGAAGGGAGAACAAGCTTCAACAGACATGGAGAAGGCTGAGGTACTCAATGTTTTCTTTGCCTTGGTCTTCTCTGGCAGTCAAGATACCTATGCTTCTTGTGCCTCTGAACAAGGTGGGTGTTGAGGGAGTGAAATCTTCCCCACTGAGGATCATAGCAAGTCCGACACTGCCAGGCTACAAGTCCTAGGCTGAATGTGTACGTGTCTACAGGGCTGGACGATATGCATCCCAGGGTCCTGAAAAAACTGGCTTACCTGGTTGCCAAGACAATCTCTCTCATATTTGATAAGTTGCAGCTGTCAGATGAAGTCCCTAGTGACCGGAAAAAAGGCAATATCACACCCATTTTTAAGAAGGGTAGAAAAGATCCAGGAAACTACCAACCTGTCAGCCTCTGTGCTGGGAAAGATCATGAGGCAGATCCTCCTGGAGGATATGTTAAGGCACGTGCGAGATCAGGAGGTGATCCAAGACAGACAGCACAGCTTCACTAAGGGCAGATTGTGCCTGACCAATCTGGCGGCCTTCTGTGATGGAGTGACAACACTGGTGGACTAATGAAGGGCAACTGATCAAGTGTACCCTCAGCAAGTTTGCTGATGACACAAAGCTGAGTGGTGCAGTTGACACAATAAAAGGAAGGGGTGCCCCATCCCTGGAGGTGTTAAAGGCCAGGTTGGATGAGGAACTGGGCAGCCTGATCTAATGGGTGCAAACCCTGACCATGGCAGGTGGGCTGCATGTCAATGATCTTTAACGTCCCTTCAAACATAAACCATTCTATGATTCTATGAATTATTAAGAAATTTTAATTTTTTTACATGTATGAAAAATAATCCAAAATAGATTTTATATCCTCCAGATTATAAGGAAATTTCCTATTTTCTTCATGGATTAAACTGGTACAAATGATTTAACTATACAATCAGAAAGGTTGCTTGAAACCTTCATGGCTAGGCCCACTATCTAGGATCTATTTTGTACTTAAAAATGAAGGGAGGTCCAGAGATAAAAGAATTAAGATTATTCTTACAATATCTAAATTTAATTCATGTCTCTATCACAGACTCTTTGAGCAACTTGGAGAAATGCAATTGTTCTGTGCTACAATAACTCATCTCTAATATTCAGAAGAAAGCATGCATCTGCCTTGTCTGTAAATGCTTTTAAGCAGACACTTTCACCCTGAAACTATTTTCTAGCGTAAAGTACAATGGAACGCCTGATTTGCGTTAGGGCCTTTCAGTGTTACTGTGATATGAATAAATAATAATTAGTAATAGAACTTTTGTCTGCTTTCTTCATAGAGTATAAGGCCATGAAAGGAATTTAACTTTTCACTGACAGATGAAAAGAACTTCAAAGGTCAAATTTTAGCTATTATTCTAATGAAAAATGAGATGCTTCTAAAACTGTTGATAGTTCCATAAACTTCTCCTTTTCCTACACTAGAGATCTTACTGTGATTTTAACATCTGAGCACACTGAAGTACTAAAAGCCCACACAGCTTGCTTATTTTTTTTTTCCTTTAGCTGTACTGTGAGGGTAGCATCAAAGCCTTCCACAGATCTTCCAACCACTCTTAATTTATTGTTGTAATAAATAAAAAGGAGGAAGACTTATGTAAAAGTAATTGAGAAGCTTATGCACTGAGAAATATTAACCAGTATCTATCTAGTATCTTTTGCAAGCAACTTCATTTTGCAGTCCACAGAAAGTCAGTTAAATTAAGATACATTGCACTTTTTTGTTAGCAATGCTCTAGTACACAGAACATTTTTTAAGAAAGAAGAAAGCTCAATTACAACCAATTGCAACCATCTCACCATGTCTAAAGAATTCTTCCTGTCTGTAGGTGAACCAAGAACAGAAAAATTAAAATTATTAGGAATTTATTTATTTACAGTTCATTAAGTTGGAGGAAGGAAACTTTTGTCTCCAGTGATATAATCTCTTTCCTAATAAAGTTCATATTTTCTTTTTAAATTCTCAGTTCGTCAAGAAAAACGTAAGGGATACAAAAACATACATATGTTCAGATATCTTCTAAACTGCTTTATTAGACATAAGTTTTAGAATTAGAAATAAAATCTGACAATGAAACAGGAATAAATCCCAAGAGAAGGGTTTTAGAATAATTCATAAAGTAATATTGATGGTTTGATGTACACAAACAGTTGAGAATTGTCTGTGAACTGCTTTAACATTTAACTGAATCTTATTTCCTCATTGGCTGTACTATGTAGTGCCTCACATCAATAGTAATTTTGGAAATGAATGACAGAAGGGACTTACAGTACTCTTCCCTAGGCTAGCAAGAATATAGGAAGGAATAAATTGTGTCCTTTGAATATACACAGAAGCAAAATGCATACTGAGGTAGAATTATTCCCTCAATTTCTCCCGCAGTACTGATATCCCGGGGTTCTTAATGGGAGAAGAAGAACTTGGTTATTTCTGTGAATGTTAAAGGAAACTCCAATTAGAGATGAAAAACAATGACAGCTTATGATATTAAGTTTCTCTGACTAAATCCATAGTCATCCTTCTTATCATTAATGTCTTCTTAGCTTCTCTTTTGGCTGCTTGCTTTCAGCATTCTGGTTGCTCCTGTGCTTGTACCTTGTTATCTAACCTAAAATGTCAATCATTTTTGCTAAATGAGAGAATGTAGGATATTTTTGCCTCACATCTTGAACCTCCATGGAGACATTCAAGGTCAGGCTGGATGGGGCTCTGAGCAACCTGATCTAGCTGTAGATGCCCCTGTTCATTGCAGGGGAGTTGGACTAGATGACCGTTAATGGTCCCTTCCAACTCAAACTGTTCAATGATTCTATCCACATGATCTTTCCACATGCACACACACTCCTTTACAAAACACTCCTTTATGTTCTCTTACCAGTTCCATTAATGGTAATTGCTAATTCACTTTCCCTTCCTCTTCCTTAAACCTGAATGCTTGCTGTGAGAAGCCTACTTTAAATGTCAGCACATTTCCTTGACTCAGACTCACTTTCTCATGCTGCTTGCCAGCTCCGCTTATGTTAGAATTGTTGCATATAATGCCCTAAAGCTCTCTTATCCAGATCCTCATCAAATGTGAATTTACTTAATATCATTAGAAGTACTGGAGCTAAAAAACTGTCTTTCTGTGTCCTTTCAGATTGTAATAGTTGCATAAAATGTAGAATCGGAGACTTGCTGAGGTTCTGGAGATCATCTGGTCCATACCCCGCACCTCAAAGCGGGGTTATCTACAACAGATTAATCAATGTTATGTCATGAATATCTCCAGGGTCAGACTGTACAATCTCACTGGGGAACCTGTTTCAATATTCAAACTTCCTCAGAGCAAAAAGCTTTTTTTAAAAATTATTATTTTTTTTATTTCCTATGGTTTAGTTTGTGCCTGTTTCCTCTTGTCCTTTCCCTGGGTAGTCCTTTTAGAGGCCAGCTCTGTTCTCTTTAGTCCTTCCTGTTAGGTATTAACAAATTGAGCATCTCAGTTTTCTCATTTTTGACAGACGCTCCAGTCCCTTTATCATCTTTGTGATCTCTTGCTGGACTTTGTTCAGTAGCACCAGGTCTCTCTTGTACTCTTATACTGAGGAGCCTAGGAATGGACACAATACTTCACGTCTCTCACTATTGCTGTCTTGAAATTTTGGCAGTACTCTTCCTAAACAGGAGGTTGTCTTCCTTTGCCATGAGGGCACATTTCTGGCTTTTGTCCAACCCGCTGTCCACTAGGGCCCTCAGGTCTTTCTCTGCAACGCTGCCTTCCAGCCAGCTGGCCTCTGTACTGGTATGCTTGGTTCTTTCAGCCCAGGAGGACAATATGGCCTTTCCATTTGCTGAATTTCATGGCTGTTGAGGTCCATTTCTCCAGCCTGTTGAGGTCCCTCTGAATGACAACACAACCTTTGAATGTTTCAGCCAGTCTTGTATAATCAGCGATCTTTCTGAGAGCATACTCTTTCTCAACATTTATATAATGACTGAATATATTGAACACCATTAGCCCCAATATTGAACACTGGGGCTTATCACAAGTTGCTAGCCTCTGGCAGGAATTCCTAGGCTGATTACAAGCTTTTAAACTTAGCTGTTCTGTCAGTTTTCAGTCCATTTCACTGCCTACTCACTAAGAATCACAGAATCATGGTATCACAGAACTGTAGGAGTTGGAAGGGACTTCTGGAGATCATCTAGTCCTGCTAAAGCAGGTTCCCTAGAGAAGGTATTTCATTAGTCTATGTGGTTATCATGGGAGACTAAAGTCAAGATAAAGAATATTTACTATCGTCTCACCCACTGAGACAGTCATTTCACTATGATCGATGATTTTCTCTCATAAATCCATGCTAACTAGCCCCAGTGAGCTTCACGTCCTTCAGATGTCTGGAAATTTCTTCCAGGTTTATTCATTCCATTAGCATCCCAGAATTTGAGGTGAGGCTGATCACTTTGTAGTTCTCCAAATCTTCTCCTTGTGCTTCTTCAAAATAAAAATGACATTTACTTTCTTCCAGTCCTCAGGTGATCCATGAATATTAACCAGACCTCCTGGACTGCGATGAGGAAACTCAAGAATGTTAAAAAGGACTTTGTATCCCTTGGTAAGATGCTGAAGGGGTCAGGGGTTAAGGTAGGGTTCTCCTCTGTCCTCCCATTAG
>WBMW01002257.1:0-40379 GCA_013396635.1 Penelope pileata
GCCCAATTCCACTCCAACACTCTGGCACAATTTGAGGCTATCCCTTCTTGTCCTATTGCTGTTACCCGGGAGAAGAGGCCCACCCCCACCTCACCACAACCTCCTTTCAGGCAGTTGTAGAGAGTGACAAAGTCTCCCGAGCCTCCTCTTTGCCAGGCTAAACAATCCCTGTTCCTTCAGCTGCTCCTCATAGGACTTGTGCTCCAGATCTCTCACAGCTTTGTTGCACTTCTCTGGACGTGCTCCAGGGCCTTAAAGAAAATAAGATGGGGGAAAAAAAAAAAGCTCATGGGTTAAAATAAGGACCAGCTTAATGAAAGAGTTAAAAATAAAACAAAGGCCACAACAAATGATGTTGAGATACTTTTTGAGAAGCAGGGTGTGAATACATACTGTATTTTCTAGGAAAGACAGATGTTTTCCTAATGAGAGCCCTTGCTTATCCTTCTTCCTTCCCCAGTTCTCATTGCTGAATATGATGTCATACAGAAAGCAATATCTCTTTGGTCAGGTTAGGTCTGTTATCCTGGCTACAACCCTTTCCCACCTCTTGCACACCCATGACCTATTGGCCTTTTTGCTGGGGGGCACTGAAGAGGCAGCTGAAGAAACATTTGCAAGCAATTGACAGAGCTACTGTGGTTTGTACAGCCACTTTCTGTATGTATGTACTTTATGTACATACTTTCTGTATGTATGTACTTTATGTATGTTTCTGTGTGATGAAACATCACCAGAACTGTGAGTAAATAACAGAGGAAAATTAGGTCATGTTAGAAAGCAGTTGAAAACTTACCAGAAAAATTGAATTTGGTAAAAGTCATAAGAAGAAACTACACTTCGCAAGGGTACAAAAAGTAAGGAAGAAGTAGCTATCTACAAGCGCTGATCTGAAAGTAATGCCTCCTATTTTGTTATGTTGGCTCACAACATCAGAGGTGGATGTTGGTGATATGGAAGTAGAGGCTGAACATTCCTGCCAATATTCCATTACATTTTGTTGCCGTGTGAGAGACGGCAGCAGAGGGGCAGCCTGACACGATGGTGTCTGACATGGAAGTGCGGATGAAGCAAAGGTGTAGAACTGAATTCCTCCATGCATAAAAAATTGCACCCATTGACATTCATTGATACTTGCTGAACATTTATGTAGTTCAAAGAGTGGACATTAGAATAGTGAGGTGGTGGGTAGTGCATTTCAGCAGTGGTGACAATCATGTGAACGACAAGCCACATTCTGGACAGCCATGCAGATTTTAATGTGCCTGGCATGCAGGCTTTTGCTCACTGCTGGTGAAAATGCATAGCTAATGGTGGTGACTATTTTGAAAAATAGTATTTGGTAGTTGAGAATTTGCTCTATCAATCTGTGTTACTGTGCTCTTTCTATCTGTTGTTGTTTCCATGGAAATAAATAGGAGGCATTACTTTCAGAGCTACTTGCATATATACTTCAAAAAATCATTTAATAAAAACTCTCTTTGCTAGCTTCTCTATATGTGTCCGTAAGTGGCTGGAAAGGTCACCCAGCTTTTGTGCTCAATCTTCTAAACATCCCAATGTCTAAGAAATGCGTATTTTGTATTGTACACCACTAAATAAGTTGAAGTCTCAAATAGAAGCATTACTGGAAGAACAGGAAGTTTAATGACTGGATGAAGCACAAGAGCTGAAAACAGAAGCAGTAAGTGAAAAGCATGTAAAACATGTAAAGGGTCTGTAAAGACTAGTTTTATGCAGTGGCCAATGGACATGGTCAAATCATCATTTGATCAAGCTGAAACTGAACTGAAGCCCCGTGGACAATTTTGATTACTTGATTTTCTGCCATAGAAAAAAAGATCTCTGTTTAGGAATCTGGACATGTTTTGTAATAAGCAAAACAAGAACTGGCCATACTTTCATCTCCTTTTGTTTCTTTTCCAGCAGGAGCTGGCACTGTCTACAGCTTGTTTCTTGCTCTCTTCCCACTGGCTGCAGTCACATCTTTCCAGAGAAAGTCTCCAAGCAATTCTCTCTATAGAGCTCTCAGCCACTCCAGCCAGCATGACTTAAGTGAGGAGCTATGCTGAAACTATGATAGATTTTCATAAATCAGGCTTTAGCTTCTGTGTGTTTCCATAACACTGCATATCTAAGATGGAAAGATGTTATCGCATATAGTGGTGACAGTGGGAAGGATAACCATACAGTATTCATCAATTTGTTGCCTTTTCTAGGAAAACAATGTGTACAGAGCTTTTTGTTTCCTTCACAGAAAAGTGGCTTACCATTGCTCCAGTGTTTGTTTGTCCTCTGCGGTTAAAGGAGACTGGGAAGAAGAAAGAAAAGAAATCTCAAAATTTGGAAAAAAAAAAACAAAAAATCGAAAAACAACTTGAAGGATCATGGGATTGGGTCATTAGAGAAGGGACATCTTCACTAAACATAAAGTAACGTGGAAAAAACATTTAATAAATATCTTCTGGCTTATTCCTATGGCCTGGTAGCATAAGAAGCTGGGATGGGTGGCCTGGGAAGAATACAGGGATGCCATCTGGATGCATAAAGATCGGATCAGGAAAGCCAAGGTGCAGCTGGAACTGAATTTACAAGGGATGTAAAAAGTAACAAGCAGGGATTCTATGGATACCTTGGTCAGAAAAGACAGACCTAGGAGAGTGTGCTCCTTCCAACAAATGAGAAGGGAGAAGGGCCTTCAACAGGCAGGGAGAAGGCTGAGGTACTCAACAAGTTCTTTGCCTTGGTCTTGACTGACAGTCAGGCTTTCCATGTCTCTCATGTCTCAGTGAGAAATGAGGAAGTAATTCATGGGAGAATCTGGCATTAATATAGGCAAAATATTTTTCTCAGAAATGGTCTTGGATTAATCTTCATGTTGCCAAGATAACGACTGCTGAGGCGATACTAGAAAAAATATGATCTCATGCTCAAACAAGGATCCAGCAACAAGAATGGACAGTGCTACATCTATGGGATGGAGAACAGTGTAGGTAAAAAAAAAAAAGCAAGACAATGACAAAGTACATGATCAGTTAGAGCTGCATGAATGAACTCGCAGCAACAATCAAAGCAGGTGGAAAATGTGTAACAGAACCCAAAAGGAGAATTACCTTCATGACTTCAGCACTTGCACAGAATGTCAGGCTTTGGAGAGTTTAAACCTTCTCAAGTAGGTCCACAATAATGCTTCGTTCAGAGCAACTGGAACTTGACTATGTCTGTGCAGTGCTAGAGACAAGATTTGAAGTACAATAATATGACAAAAAACACCATCTTTTCTGACCAGGTATCTCTGTGGAGTCCCAAGATAACATTAAGGGCAAATAGCTTTATTAAAACAGAGTAACCTCGTTAGTTAGATCCCATGAGCATCTACGTGAGATCCCATATATATATACAGAAGAAGAGAATTGCTGTGAGACCAGAACAACAAACCTGTTGAACAGTTTTGATGGGAACAATAGAAGAAGTTAGAACAGAATAAAGAAATATAATTTCAATTGGAAGGGACCTACAAAGATAATCAAGTTCAACTGCCAGATTATTTGGGGATGACCCAAAGTTAAAACATATAATCAGAGAAATATCCAAATACCTTGTAAACATGGACAGGTGTTAACCACCTCTGTAGCAAGCCTGTCCCAGTTTGACAATCCCCATGGTATAGAAATTTTTCATAATGTCCATTCTGAACCTCCCTGGCTCACCTTTGTGCCATTCCTGCATTTCCTATCATCAGTTCCCAGGGAGAAGAGACTGTCACCTTCCTCTTTGCTTCCCCTCTTTAGGGAGCTGCAGAGAGCAATGAGGCTGCCTCTCAACCTTCTCTCCAGACTGGACGACCCAAGTATCCTCAGCTTTTATTCATAGGATAGGCCTTCCAGCCCTTTAACCAGCTTTGTTGACCTTCTCTGGACACGTTTAAATTTTTTAACATTTTTAAATCGCGGAGTACAGAACTGCACACTATATTCCAAATGAGGTTTCACCAATGCTAAATTCACTGGGATAACCACCTCTTTTTACCAGTTGGCTATACTGTGTTAAATGTGCCCCAAAACACGATTTGCTGTAAGTAACGAATTAGATTGTTCATTAATACTTAGAGTTAAAATTTTGCATTCTGGATAGGCCCAGTGGACCATGCAAGGTGAGAAAAAATCTTCTCAGATACTGCTTTTACAGTGAAATAATTCATTAAATAGGAAAAGAACATAAATACTGTAGTTTTACAAAGATTCTCAGCATGCTCAGATTATTCATTCTGTAGCTAACATTTGATTTCTCAAAAATCTAGACTTGTTGACTCATTGAGAAAATTTGTATATTTTTTTCTTAATAAATTCAAATAGTTCTAAGAAGTAAAAGTTGAAGCAACATACTTCTGAATGAAGTTGATAAACACAGTTCGCACAACTGGTCACAAGAGGAGATTCTCCTGCTATATTCAGTGTTGATGCACCTTCACCTTGAATATTGAGTGCAGTTCTTGTCTCTACAATATAAAAAAAGGATGTTAAGATCCTTGAAAGTATTCAGTGAAGGGCAACAAAGCTGGTTATAGGGCTGGAAGGCATGTCCTGAGTGGACACTTGGGTTGTCCAGTCTGGAGGAAAGGACACTGAGAGGTAACCTCACTGCTCTCTGCAGCTCCCTGAGGAGGGGAAGAGCAGAGGGGAGTACTGGGCTCTGCTCCTGGAAACTGATGTTGGGGCACACAGCAACAGCACAAAATTGTGCCAGGGGAGGTTCAGAATAGACATCAGGAAAAATTCTTTACTGTGTGGGCAGTCAAGCACTAGGACAAGCTTCCTAGAGAGGTGGTTGATACCCCACACATTAGTGCTCAAGAGACATTTAGACAAAACCCTCAATAATGTGCTTTAACTTTTGGTTATCTCAGAAGTGGTCAGGCAGTTGGACTTGCAGATCTTTGAAGATCTCTTCCAATTGAGCTACAGTAGTCTAGTCTATTTTCCTTGAGTACTTGATTCTATCAGTATCATCACAACGAAGAGCAGATTAAAAATAAGATGCTTATTCATAACTTGAATTATAAATGCTATAATTCAAAAGCTAGCAATGATGCTCTTTTGCAACATGTAGGTCATTATGTGCGTCTGTAAAACAATCATAATGGAAAGGAAAACATTATCATAAAAACAGGGCTGAAAACAAATATCAGGAAATACACTTAGTGTTTGACTGAATCCAAAAACTAGAAGATGTACATTTGACTTGTCTAATCGGCATTAAATAATCTGATTTACAGTATGAGTCAGACACTAAATGACTTTTCTCTACTATTAGAATACAGTCTACCAAGAAAGTAGAAAAAAAGGTTTTACTTTGTAGATATCCCAGTATAATTAATGTTAAGTACTCTATTTGTTAAGTGTAATTAGTATAGAGTGGAGCTTTATATAACAGTAAATGGTAACATAATTACAGATGCAAACTGTCTCCTAACACAGAATTAAGTCAAATTTCCTATGCAAAAGAGCTTGTTATAGTTGATACATATTCATAAGCAGACTCACTTTATGTCATTTCTGTATTAAAAACTGAAAAACTAATTGTGCATATCCTTTAAATTTGCCAGAAACTCAAACAGTACATTTGTAGACTTTTTTTTTTACCAATATAACAGTGTCCCCTTTAATTGTGCAATTTGAAATAGGCATCTCTCCATTTTGAGTGACTTAAGGTTCTTATAAGTACATTGCAAAACATCTGACTTTAGAATAATTTGTTTTACAAGGAAAGAGAGACTGTATAGATGACTAAATAAGGAATATTGTTCTCAGTTGGGCAGACCCAATATATTGACTCATCTTGCAGTTTGGGAAATCTAGCCCTGAAAATAGCAGCTTGGAGGCACCCAATTTTGTACATTTTAATTCATGCAACACTTCAAGAATAATATTTATGATATTAGATTTGCAGTAATCCTTTCTTCATGCTCCAAACACACTTTGGCCTGACTAATTTTATTCTGTGAGCATTTTGAAAGGCAGAATTTCAATGGGCAAATATTTGAAGACAATTGATTTCAAAGCAGAACAGGTGAAGTAATAACAGGCATTTGATATACTTTTGTCTGCCTGGATATTCAGACCAAAAGTGCTTCTGCAACCATTTAGTTAAAGAAGAAAGGCACTAGCAAAAGATCTATCTGCCAAGTACCATTCAGTATTGAGTCAGATCTGTCAAGCCCTGGATCAGATCTGGAAACTCTATTCTTTGATAATCACATTGCAACACATACTTTTATTGTATGTAATCCACATTGTAGACTGATTTATAAGCTATTTCAAGAAGAGATGATTAATGCATTAGGGTCAATAGTGCAGGAAGTCAGTAAGTCTAAGCCAAAGAGTAGGTTTTCAGCCTGGGACACAGATAGACTTCTTTATAAACATGAGAAATGTATTTTTCCTTAGTAAAATCATAATAAGTAAAATTTAGGAAAGTGATCTTAGAATCTCTGTAGATAATTCTCTGAAAACAGTATAAACAGATACAGAAAAACTAGTAGAGCCCTTCTGCTGAATCGTAAGGGCAGTGGTCTTCCTTCAAGAATTAAGAAATTCACCTGGTAATGGTATTTGCTAACCAGAAGTTACAAAATCTTCATTGATGCTACATCTAGCAAAGAATCATCTGTAGTCCCAGTTCTTGTTCTGGATAAAGTCTTCAGTAGTTCAAATTACTGTCAGTGCTGTTTGAGATAACAACCACAATTTTTATTTCAGTCTAACTGGATGAGGTGAGGCAATGTGAACCCGGAGGAATTAAAAAAAAAAAAAATCATAAAAATAAAAAAAATAAAAAAACCTGGTTAAAAATAGCATTTGGATTTGAGAGAGCTGCATGCTGGGACATATGTTAAAGCAAAAGCTCATGGAAACTTATTTGACTCCGTGTCTAGGACTAGGGATGTCAGCCAAGCATATATCTTAAAGCCTGTCTTAAGCACTTTGTCACACAGTGGAGCAAGGAAGGAAATGTATGACCACTGATAATTCACTTTAGAAAAAGGAAGGCTGTTTTTTGCTGCCTTCACCCAGCCCTCTGCTGTAGAGGTTTGCACTCCCTCTACATTACAAGCAGAACATGCACAATCACTTGCATTTTGATTGCTCTGCTGCTGTGATTCCTTCTTCCATGTGTACCAGATTCAGTGTAGGGATACTCTTGCTTTCGCCCAAACTCTGAGCAGAAGGTTGGACTGACTGGTATGATGCCTAGATTATTCTTTGAGTAAATTAAAATATATGGAAAGCTTATACTGAAACTTTTTGAACTTCTGCTCAGTATTGTAGTAATGTTGCAACTACTTTCTCCTGTCAGATGAATTATTTTGCTTTCAAGCTAGGATGTAGGAGTTGAATTATAATGGCAATAAAGAATCATTATTTATTTAATTTAAATACAAGTCTGCTCTTTTAAATAGCTTCTCTTAAACCTGAGAGTAATTTTAGCTTGCTTTTAAAACTACATTCTGATGCAAGATGTTCAATTTTTAGAATAAAATCTCTCTCTTCTGAAAAAGTTAAAATACTCAAAATGTAAACAAATAAGAATACTCTGAAATTAGACTCAACTGTAAGAGTAAAACAGATTAAAAGAGAATAACGATACAAACCTTGATGTCTTCTGATGCAAAAAACTGTCCTTTAAAGAAAGGTCACACACATTGAACAGCACAGTCTTGCATAGGTATACATTTTATGTTGAAAGAAATTACGCAAAAGTGTTGCATATTTCTATCCTACTATTTAAAACATTGCAGAAGAGAAAACAAATGAACACAGTTTTTGTCTGAGAGAACTCTGTGGCAGTCTGTGCCAATCTCTGGCTCCACAGAAGTCTCTCTACGCTATCTCTATGTAGTGTGTTTCCTTGGAGAATGAGGGGTGATGGAGGGGCTGAGCTGACAGGAAGAACCAGGGAGCAAGTTCTGTCTGGTAAGCACAGGTTTTTTCTATATGTAAATACACTGTAAATATGTAAAATTGTGGTAAAAATAAATAAAAATAAATATGTAGGATCTCCATATATTTTGACACTACCATAGTCTATCAGACCTTTATGTTTTTGTACTCATATAAATGTCATTTTGACTAAAGAGAGATTAGCTAAACAGATGGTTGGAACTGATCTCAAAGTCTGATCATGGTACAACAGGATAACACAGAAGAGAAGTCATTTCAGCATAAGACTGGTCAATCATATCTTTTTGAGTCAAATGTGTGCACAAGTTAGCGCATCGTCTGAAAGAGTGATTACAGATGCATTTCTTTTAACTAAACAGAAATATGTATCCCAGTCACAAGTGGATATGGAGGCTAAATTTTAGGCTGTCTGTCACCTGCCACCTGAAAGTGAGCTGTTGCTTGGGCTAAAGAGGAGTGACTGCTGACACCGTGGGCAGCTTGCAGTTGTCACAAATTAACAAACAGTAAATAATCTAACTGAAACGCTTTCCCTCCTCCAAAAAAGAAAATTAAAACTTGCGTGTGATTTAAGACTCTAAGCTAAACAGAAGTTAGATTTAGGAAAAGCTTACAAAAATATTTTTTAGCAAAGAGGCAGAGAGAAAGGTAAAAGGTAAAAGGAGGAAAAGATGGATTAGATGGAGTAGTATCAGCCCCAATTATAAAACACGGAATAAAAGACTGTAAGTGTGTAAAAACTTAGAATTTAGAGATCTGAGAGCACATGGACCCTATAGTTGCCATCTCTGTGCTCCCGAGACTCCCAGTGGGATTGACCAATAGATTGGTGAGCTCCTGTAAACAGGCAGTACATACCAGCGCTTTGCTGGGGGCACAGCTGTGTGTACATCCAGTAAGGCTGGTCTGTATGAGGATGGGTCAGAGACCAATCTCTCTGCTTGGTTACCTTCTATCCACCTGCAAGAGTATGCAGCTGTGCAAAAAAGAAGCTATTGCATTTTTAGGGGAAGATACTGAATTATTCTCAGCAATCAGGGAACCAACTGGAGATTGACAAAAATAATATCTGACTAACATGTATTACTGCAGCAATTTCTCTACTGCTCTCCTTGTGACCAGCCACAAACTCACTCTGACAGCACAACCTTGCTGCCCAGGCCAAACAGTTTCCATGTGGGAGCCTTCACCTGAGCCAGCTCTTGAGTCTGTCCATTAGTTAGATAGGCAAGCATGGACGATCAAGAAGATATTATAGTTGAGAGAAATTAAGAAATATTGAAAATCTTTTTTGCAGAAGTTGGGCAATATTTCCAAAAAAGGCAAAGGCAGCTGAATACTGTACTCAAGCACCTATAGGCACAGACAGCTACGGACACAGATAGATACCTACATAAATAAATGAATTATCACTTATTTAGTTATGCTCACCATAAATTTCCAGTCACAAGTCAAGCCAAAAAGCGTTAGTCCAAATGCCACTTGGAATAAGTCTGGGGATAAAACAGGCTATCCACTCCAAATATTAATAAATAGAAACATTATGTCTTGCCTTTCCCTTTGGGCAAAAGAGAAATAATACATACAAACTCTTGACAGTCTGTGAAAGTTTGACCCTATCAAAGCCAAGCAACACACAGAGCAATTCCACTGCAGTCAGAGCATTTGGGTGTATTGAAACATGTGCAAACAAGAAGCGTTAAATGCTGAAGGTTTCTTCTCACTGTGGCTCACAAAGTTCTATTGTCACACTTTAAGACTTTTTCATCCTAAGACAATATTTTACAATAGTTTTTGCCACAATAGTTTTAAATTTTATTGCCAGAATCTGCACAGAAAACAGAAGATACAAAACCATATTTTTAGTGCTGTAACATCCATTTTATTGTTTAAGTGTCAGCTATTCAGAAACTACTGTAGAGTAGCACAATCTGCTGAAGGTTATAAATTATGTATTAGCAAACATTCCCTTGAAGGGAAAGAGATGTGTGGTTTTGGGGGAGATCCAGCAGATGGTAGTAAAATAGTAAGCTTTTCTGTTCTTCAATTCTGAATAAAGAAAATATGTATACCTCCCAGATACCAGCTGGGTCTTGTAAATCTGTGTGCAATATATTTTCCAAGCACTTGTAATAATATAGATATAATACTTTTGTGGCATGTTTGAACTCAGTCCTCACCTTTCTCTTTACTTTTGCTTTGCCCCAGGAGCGCAGAGCTTCTTTTGGCACTAAACCACTCTGTGATCAAAATTTTCTAAAAAAAGCTTTTTCATGTGAAAAGAAAACATGACTATTGGGAGGTACATTGACTCTTTTCAGTACCTGGTCTTTCACTAAATTCTCATTAAAGTTGCCCATCTACTCTGGACTGCTTCCCATGAATTAGTTCTGGCATATCAGACATGACCATTACCACTACGAGTCGCTCATCAGAACTAACAAATATAGAAATCTTGCAAGCTCCATTAGACACTGCACGTCTCCCCACAAGTACCTTGTCAGGATAGACACACTTACAAAATGGATAGCACCATGGTTATATCCATCTCCAATACCTAGATGTCTTTATTTGTGTCTTTAATTTATTTGTGTATCTTCTAGATGTAACAAAGAATACTTCTGACACTAAGAGTACTGCTTAGAGGAAAATAGAAAGTAATGTATTTACCAGGGACATGCTTGCTCCAGCTGGTTTATCACAAATCTACCATGCATTGCAGTAGTGCTGAATAAAACCTTTAGTTGCTAAAGCTTGCTAATATTACCTGGAAGAGCATCTTTCAGCTGTTTGTTTTTACAGCTATAAAGAGCTCTCCACTCTGAACACTCACAGAAGCTGCTCTCAAGCTTCCCCACCATACTCAAAGCCACCAGTGTGCACCATGGCCATTATGTCTCAAGGTAGCAGGACTGTTGAAGGCAATGACCTCCCCAAAAGTGCTGTAATCGTAAGTGTTTAAGAGATGCTGTTGAACTGTGAACTCATTTGAATTAGTTGAACTTGTCCACTAAAATCTGCTTTGTAATTTTCAGTCTGCTAGAAAAAGCTACACCTGGCCCTGCTACCCCCAAGCACCAGCAGCGCTCTTCTCCTACTAGCAAGCAATACGCTTGGGCCCTGCAACTCCCTATGTCTCTGTGTTCACTCAGATTAAAGACAGTTCCCTCATATTGCTTAGAATTGGAACAGCTTTTCTCTGAATCAGTGAGCAGAGCTGAGATCCTGTAATGTTGTCAGCAATATTGATGCCAACCTATGCAAAATTTCCCATTTTATTTCCTATAATTAGTTAAAGAAGAGTCTGTTTGCGACCTGGTATTTAGCAGATGTGATTTAGTCTGAGCTGAGTCCTGGCTGTCTCTCTAGTGCCACATGTCCACTTTCAGTCCAGAGCTCCATGCACACAATGCTCAGCATTGTGACTGCTGATGTCTCTGAGACATGCTCTGAGCTTGAGCTCTGGCACTGTGCAATTGCCATTAATGGCATGAACCATGGCCATATGCTGTCATCTGTGGGGTTCCTAGTGCTGGTCAGAAACTCACGGGCTCAGATTGACATCCCAGTGTAGCTGGATGACACAACGGTAGTGAAAGGAGAATACTTTCACTGACATGCAGAGGTTTCTGTATCTCACATCCCTTTCTCAGGTGGGGTTGTCTTTCAGGTGCTCAGAGATTTGAAGGTGACCATTACCATGCCACAGGAGCAGAGAATAAAGAGGTAAGGCCATAATAATATATATGAGCTGCTCCATGGAAACTGACAGCAGGTTTCCAAGGCAGCCAAATCAAAAAAACAGAAGAGTGAAGTATAAAGAGTGTCAACTAACAGCTTGATGTGCTAAGGGGTAAATTTTCAAAAGTGCTTAAGCCCCACTGGAAGTCAATGGTGGCTGTGCTGTTAAATCACTGAGGTCTTTTGAAAAGCCCAGTCAGGAGCACCACTGCTTGATGCTTATGGCTGATTATTCATTGTTGTACGCAGCAGCCCTGCAGCTGCACTTTCGTTCTGCACTGTGCTCCACTCCAGGGCTTCTTCCCTCTCTTCACTCTCCTGCAAGCACTGTTTTTGAGAGGGCTGTTATTCTTCCTCCTTATCCTCTCCTCAGACTTCATGCAGCTGTATATCCATCTGACAGCCAAACATTTCTATGGCCTTTTCAGGGATGTGATGCCAAGGGGGCATCTATCTGTTCCTTTGGGCTGGCAGGGAACAGCAAGGCTGGCAGGGTTCAATCTTCTCTCTCATGAAATGCAGACAATTCTGCATAGCAGCCTGAACTGGCTAGAAGAGAAAGAGGCATTCACCTAATGTGTCCCTAATGAGAGCTCTGAGGAAATGAAGGACTTGTTTTTAAAAGAGATGATTCAAGAGTAGTTGGTCATACCAAACTGAACAGGCCCATCCTGAGCACAGCTTTGCTTTTTAGGCTTTCCTCATTTTCATTTACATTACAAGATATAGAGACATTCCAGTAATTTTCGCCTCAGTACAATGAGGTCCATGACATCTCAGCAGATGCTGTGAGCAACCAGCAGGCTCTGATATTTCTCTGCAAAACATGTTGAAAGTGTCAAAACAATAAGAAGTTTCCTTCTTGGAAAACAAAACAAAACAATAAGCAAGAATGTAGGTTTAATATGCATTTATATATGGAAAAAAGTGTTGTTTTTCTAATAAAAGAAACATGCACTAGGTGAGATCTGTAAGATTATTAACCTCTAAAACCAGCAGACAATCCCCAAACTGTCGGAGTTTTTTCATGCATCTGGAAGCCTACAACCTGTTCTGTAGGAAAAGCCACTCTTCCAGACCATGGCAATAAAATGCAAACAATAAAGCCATGCAAGTATATAACCCATTTATGATGTCTTTTTTACCTCCTTTCTATGTTTGAAAACTTCCGGACAGTGAAAGCTCCTCAGAGATCAAAATGTAATAACTATTTTATGGCAGCTGCCAAAGGAAAGTGCAAAACCAATGCATTAACTGGAAATATTTTGAGCACAGATAGAGAAGTTTCCCCTTTCATGTTGAACAGAACTGGAGCTTGGTTTCCCATGGATTTGTCACTCTAGATGTAGCCTGAAAAAAAAACGAATGTAGCCATTTTAAAACCAAACACTCTCCACTCTCGGTATCTATTAAAGAAATAAACATGTCAAGTGCTCTTTTGATTTAGATATAACTGAGGTTTAAAACCGGTGATTTATGTTGTTGATTTATAGTCAACTCTTCTAGCTATGAAAAGGGAATATATTTTTCTTTACTGAGAAAGATAAATCTGTATTTGCCTTCCATGCTTCAGCTGAAAATTGATCTGTCTCTTCACAAAGTTCATCTGAACCCTTCTTCAGGACACTGACTCAGTGAGATACCCAAAAGAGAAGTTTTAGCCAAAGAGACATCATGCAGATAGTCTTTCTCTTCTTAGATACCAAGATATATGCATTTAATCAGGAGAAATGCAGAAAGGCAGTTTGCCTGGAGCACTGCAAACAGCTATCAGTGAGTGACGGTGGCTTCTCTTTTTGCTTTTAACAGTTGGACTTGTCACCTTAAAGTCTCATTTTCCAATGAGAGAATTCAACTCATTTTCAGAATACGTTCTGAAATGTTTTTTGAGATTATGCTGCACACATTATTGAAAAGTCTTTGAGATGTTTCAGAGGAAATGTTCTAGATAAAAAAGTAAAATCAAGAGAAAATACTTGGATTTATTACTATTACTATCATTATTATTGAGACAACCAATATCTAAGAAGCTGCAGTTAAACCCCAGATCTCCAAACCAGGATGTTTATGGCAATGACATGTACATTTTGGCAACCTATTACACTTCTAGGCGAAGATCAGAGCTGCAGACTGTGGCCTTGATCTGCTCTGATCAGCAGATCCATAGTACCACTGTGCCAGGTTGAGCATACTTTAAAACCCCCTAGACTACACAGGAGCAATTGAGTAAATATTGCTTGTGTCATAAACTCAGATTAAACTTTCAGACTTCACATAGCCACTGATCTTCTGGGGAGAGGTGTGAGGGAGGGCACGTTCCCTGAGATGAAATACTGAATCTCCACAGGACATGCTAAGTGCTACTCAACCCAGGTAGTGAGCAGTAAAATCCATAGGTCTGGAGACCACCAGAGTTGTCTTGTGCCAGATTTTGGACCTGCAATATTGCATTCTTATGCCTGGCTGAAAGCAGTGAGATTCTGGTCATTCCAGTGTCTAAGGATGGTAAAAGTTACCAGACTTAGGAAAAATATCCAGCCAATGTTGTATGGGAAAAATGATCTTGGGGTCACAGAGGTGATTTTTCTGTAGAGATGCTGCATGAAATCAGTCAGTTTACATGATGATTGATTGACAGGAACCAAAGCAGGAGAACTGACACCACCTAGAAAGGCCAGGCTATGGATCAGCATCATGGGAGGCCAGTCAAGTGAGGCAAAGGATATTAAGAGTCATGAGGGAGAGGGACAAAGAAGCCCAATAAAATAACCCTCGTTTATCATGACTAAGCCTCTCTGGAAAAAGCTGTGCTTTTTGTACCAATGTGCTTCTTTTGTCATTTGACTAATCACATCCTGAAGGCCTAATCGTATGAATAATCCCCAGTTTGGCTTTCTCTGAAGGTCATACTCCTTGTTTTGACACTTTACCCTTGAAGTCTGATAAACTCCAGTGATTAAGTAAAACTCATTTATAAACCTACTTGTTCTTTACAGTTATAACCTCAGTAGACTTTTATTTCCTTTTTTATTTTTTCATTTCCTTCTCCATCTTCAGATATTATCTTTGACTTGTGATGAATTTGCCTGGCAAAGAAAATGGTTTTGTCTAAATTTTTAATACTTTTATTTTAACCTTTCTCTTCAGGCACAGATAAAGCACTTACCATAATCTCTACTGTCATACATTATCATATTTTCAGAGAAGTAGCTTTGAGAAGTCAAGTCAATCATGTTATTTGAAGTCACTCCAACACTTCTGTCTCCGATTTCTCTCTTTGTAGTGTCTATAGCAGAATGGAATGAAGTTGTGGTGAAAGTTTTAGTTTGCGTTTCCTTTTAAATTATTCAGTATGAGATGAGGAAATTAAGCACACTGTAAAAGCAGACTGAACTAAGTTTGTATAAGCATCATATAAAAAACAAAAATTTGGAAGTAAAACCATAAAAAAAATTAGGATTATAAAAATCAGGAAAAATTGTTGATGTACAATTCCTCATTCCTTTCAGCTCCCTGATACTGTAGGATCTTTTTCTATAGAGCTTACGTTTTTTTATTTTTTTTTCTATTTAGTTGTAAAAGACATGAGCATGGAGATTTTTATAGTCTCCTTAGAACATTATTCCACTTCTTTTTCTCCTCAAGCAATTTAATTGTTTCTCACCTGACTTTTTTCCATTGATATTCAATAAGACCTTATTTTTTTTTCAGTGCTTCTTGGACAACTGAGAATCACGTTTATTGTTGTTCAGTAAAGTCCATCAACTGTCGTAGGGTCATCACTCCTTTCCCTTCACTTGTGATCAAAGGAATCTCTACTTTTAAAAGCAAACAAATAAAAACCTACAGGAAACAGTCTCAGATTTGTTTTTAACGCTCAACTTTTATATCTCTTCAGAAGCATTTAAAGCAAACTCAATATATCCAAAGAGATGAATACACCCATACAACAGCAGAAGGAATCAGGCAATCAGTAAAGTTTACATTGGTTGTGGTGGCAAAGAACAACACATCTGGGGCACACATTGAGAAAAGGAAGCAAAACATGGTGACCTGGTGCAATTCAATAAGATGTTGTGTCACTATATTAGGAGTATCTTGCAGCAGAACTTTGTTCCCCTGGCAATCAGGGATCTTGCAGAAGTTCTCTACTCCTTCCTGCCCACCTGATCTGACCCTGCTTATTCTGTGGAATTGACAGGACCTCCTGCACAGCCAGCATGCCTGTAAGCAGGATCTTGTGAAAAATTCATTAACTGCTGAGAGGATCTCAGCTCTGGAAACATGACCTCTATAATTCACTTAGAAATCAGTCAGACTGCTAACCCAGAGTTCAAGCCCTCGCTCACACAGGGTAGGATGTCAGTTCTGTTACTTAATCTATGCAAGTTGATATGAGGCTTGTTGCCAAAAGAAGCTATTGAAAAGCTAAAAAGTAGGAATGTTTTTTTTTTTTTCCCTTCTAGATAAGCAGCATATAGTTAATCTGTCTTGAAAATTTAAATGAGTAACATAAAGTATTTCATAATTTCAGAAGCATTTGCTTTGTCAGTATACAAAGCATATGCCAGATATGTATATTGCGCAGTACACACAAAAATGAATGCTTAAATATTATTGTCCCCATATGCTCATGAAATTCTTCTAATGCTTGTATATATTATGAAAAAAAAAACCACAACAAAAATAGATCTTTCAATTGATTAATTTAAAGTGTTATTTTTTAGATCATCAGGGAAATAATTCTTTTGGGAAATACTTAAATATTGCACCAGTGAGTGAAAACTAGTATTTTTCCATACTTGTCACAATGTCAACTAGCTTAAAGTGTTCCGTTGAGTTCCCTATAAATAACTTTGAGATGTGGAAGAAATACACTGCATACAATGCAACTTGGCTTATAAAATAATTACATAATGTTAGAGTGAGAACTCTATCTAGTAGAACAGCTTGCAAAATAAGATGACCAAATAATGTTTAAATCTGAGTTTGGCTAATAAACTGAAGTGATTGGAAAAGAATGATCTACAGTAAGAAAAAAGAAAGGACTGTACTACAGGCTTCACTCATGCTGTAATGAATTGATCTACTGGATGGGAGATTTTGCAATAAGTTACATTATTCCAGTGCCATTAGTGTGGTAAGAGGCACAAACATAATTTAAAAACATGAAAGGAAACTAGCATCTCTCTGAATTCTGATGTGTAAAGTTTTTTTTATCCATGGTCTCCATGGGTATCATCTAACTCAAGTGTTCTCTTATATACTCAAGCAGTATTCTCAGCTAGACAGAATCCCATTGTTCCACTTCAATATCAGATCTCACCCAATACAGATCACCTATTTCTCAAAGTTGTCTATAGCCATGTGTAATGTGCTATACATAGGGAAGAACATCTGAAAAGTAAAAAGTCGTTGCTACACAGGCAACGAGCTGAAGTATCCACATGTTCCATCAAGCAGACATCTTACCCTGTGCAGTGCACAGCCCCGTGGTTGGGTGATCCCATTCCTAGTAGGGCACAGGTCACCTGGCCTGTGAAGGGGTCCATTAGCAAAGGCCTTTCACCTTAGCAGCTGAGCTGCAGGAACAGAAGGCTTGGCATGGATGGACACGGAAACAACTTCTGTTATTATTTGGACACATTTTGTACTATAGTTGTCAGCTATGCCACCAAGTCAGAGTCTGAGACAACGGGTTCAGACACCACGGGATGGGTGGTCACCAGTAACAAGAAGGCACTTAGGGAAAACTCTGGGCTCTTGAGAGAACTTGATGTAATTCTCTTAATATTTCAAAAAATGTATTTCAGCTAATGCCTCCAAACCTCTCCAAGATCTGATTTGTCCAACATTTTCATTGGTATTGATCATTGCAGCCTACTGGGTGGACACAGCTGAAGCCTCTCAGCTACCAGATTGTAAAAGGAAAAGCAAAAACTCCTGGAGCAGGTACAACTGCCATGAGCAGATGCTGTTCTGTATGCATTTTTCTCCCTTACAAGCTGAATTTTATAAGAAAAAATAATACTCTACAGAGACATCATGGGATTAGAAGAATGAAAGGAAAAATGTGTGGAGCAAGTAAACTGCAAGTCTGCCAGGAAATGACACACTGTGTTGCCTTTCTCAATCCTGATATCCACAGTGTTCAGCTGATATATCTACCTAAGGTGCTGTTCATGAACGAAAAACAATTTCACAGGAAAAGCAGTTGAATAGCTTTCTCAATGACTATTTACTTTCCATTTCCTCCCCCTAACTGTCATACACTTGTTTTGAATGGCTGAGTATCAAAATCCAAGTTACTGTACTGTTAGGCATCCAGCCCTGCTGCACTAAACAGTAGGGTATGTTATGCTCTGGACACAGATCTGCAGTGAAAATAAACCATAAACATGTGACATGGCCTAGGTAATGGCTGCACCAGCCCAGGAAAGACCTGTCTGCTGGCCTGTCTCTGTTCTGAAACCTGAGCCACTAGGTCCTCCACTTTTTACTTTGAAGCATATTGGTGCACCTTGGCACTAAGGCATGCTCAAAAATATATTTTTTTGAATTTGGAGAGTAATGGCAACAAGGAAAAGAATGCTGCTGAGAGAAGGCTGTTACATAACAGGTTATGCTGAAAAACAATTTTATATTCACTGACTATTTTGCTGGAATTTCAGTCCTGTCTCCATAAATTGTTTCTCTACAATCAAATGCTGTTACAAAATACATTTATTTGCTTTATTAGTTCTCAGTTTTCCATATCTTCTCAGTATGTTCATTGAAATGTTGCTCTTCTGTCCATCAGTCCTTTTCCTTGTCTAGTACAGATCAATCCTTACCTTTCACTCTCTTTCTTTTTTTTTTTTTTTTTTGTTTTTAGGAAGGAAATATTAGTCCTGAATATTAAAAATTCCTGGAAAAGTAGATAACCTTTAAAACAGCAAACCATAAAGGATTACCGTGCTTAGTAAAATAACCATCCCCCATGCTTATTGCATTTTCATTCCTGCAATATATTGCTCTGGACACATACCAATTGAATTTCAGGATATTTTTCTTCTGAAGTTCATAGGATAATTCGTTCTGAATTTTTATGGACCGACTCAGCATGTAGCTCAGCAAAGTAAGGGTGAAAACCTGTGGTGTTGATTTCATGCAGTGTGATAATTAGGTTAAAAAGAGGGTGCAAACTGTTATTCCTGCATCTGGAAGAGAACTGTTATTTTTTTTTCTTTTAATTTTTTGCTAAAGAATAATGGGTGGTATTTTATTATGTTACTACATTTGCCAACAGAACTTTGGTCTACTCAAGTGATATTGTAGCAGTTTAGTTTGCTCACCTACTTCAAATCTGTATTAGTACCACTTACTGAACACTGAATGACTCACTGCCACTCCCATCACAGTCAGAGGATTTAAATACAGACCACAAATTAAACAGAAAAGTGTAAATTACATCAACCCAAGGATAGCTATGCAGAGCAATAAGCATGCAAATAGAGAAAGTGATCTGCTTTTTATGTGCACACCTAAAAAAATATGTACTTTTCCAATCAAAGATTTTCATGGAGACCGTTGTGTCAAAATAACATTACTTTTCCGAACTTTCTTTTTACTTTCCGGTTCCTTTCCATTGGATTTCAGCTGCATCATGGTTATAAGTGCCATCTACTGGATTAATGAGACTTTCTATTAGCCCTGATAAGCTGAGCTTGGGGGCACTGCCTGTCACTTGCATTGCTCTTGCACAGATCTCCCTTCCGCACCCCCCCCCACGCTGAGATTTACACCTGTCTGATCTCATCAGTTCAACACAGTAGCAGCCCACTTTGGAGTTACACCTTTTAATGCAATCAGCTTAGAACAGCTTTGGATCTCCATTGCATGATTTGTCTCATTGCATGTTAACGGAGTCTCATTTGCTGAAACATATGACCTAAGAGTTATAACAAATCTTAAACCTCAACAAACACAGATTTGATTAAGGAATACAGAAGTTGCCTTTTTGTGTTAAATGACCACAAAGAATGATTTGGTCCTGTGATTTAAAGGAATCTTGCCTGTGGATGTTAGCTCCCAATTCCTTGTGAAGTATCTCACACCTTTTCTTAAACTTACTCAAGGTAGAAACTCTTATGCACCTCTTTCCCAACCTGCAGAGTGCCTAGAAATTACTTTGAACATTAGCATTATGCTGTATGAAGAGTGGCAAAGAACAGACACGTTTCTCCTCGATGGTATGTCTGTCCTTTCCCCTGACACCTCATGCTAGCATCACACCCAGGGGTCAGGATGAAAAAAGGCTTAGATGAAACTCATCTGTCAAGTGGAAAACTGCTTTTCATGATGTCAGAGCCTTTGCTGTTGGTTTGCAATTTTTAGAAAATTGCCTTTCACTCTACCCCAAGTTATATCTGTAAAAACAGGGGTAGAGTTTCATAGTATTCCTGTGTTTTTTTTAGCAAATTGCAAAGATTGTCATTCACTTTTGCCTCGGCAGTTTTAAAACAAGAAGATCTTTTGCATAATTTACTCAAACAAAAGCATGAGCTATATTTTTCTGCTGAGATTTCAAACATTCAGAATGACAGACCTCACCATTTGCAATGATTATCTGTGTCTCTCATGAAATGGAAATATGACAGTGCTTTCTTGTTAAAGAAATATGTACAAGTCCTTGTTGAATTAAAACCATCCTATCCAAAATTAAATGTTTTTGTGTCCTAGTTTGCATACCTCCTCCTCATCTTCCTCCTCATTCTCTGTCTTTCTCTCATGAATACCTGGATATGGAAGAATTCACTGAATTAACATTCTATAAGAAACAAAACCAAAGTGCTTAATTTGCATACTGCTTTTTATTTGTTATAATTTAATGATCCTCCCTTACTTAAAACTCCCCGTAAGTGGTATCATTTTGGGAGTGCAAGGCACAAAAGTAAAAACGCATTTCCCTGGTATGACCACACTCCCTCTTCTGTAGGAATTCAAGTGCCATCTGTCAGCTTCTACTGCCACAGAACAGGACAAACCCAGGTACAAGAAGAGTAGAAAGAAAACAGAAACTAGAATACTTCCTACCTCTATGAATGAACTTCTTCTTCTTCTTTTTTTTTTCTTCCTAGCATGAAGGCCTTCGGATTCCCAAATTTGAATACTCAGCTTTAATTTACAGACCTATGGGCTGTACGTACTTTGTGTTAAAAGGCACAAAATAGGAAAACTTGAAGAAAGTGAAGCACCTGAACAAGCTACTCTCATCTGGGAGACTGTCTGGAGTATCAAATACATTTGGAACAGACAGCTACTGTGAGTAAAAGGTAGAGGAAAAATTGGTGCATCTGATAATTAGTATGTAAAAGAAAAAAAAAGTCCAATGAGATTATCTAGCTCTGAGAAGAGAAATTGTGAAGAAGAGTTTAGTGGTGATTTGCCAGACCAAAACAGACTAATTGTGCAAAGAATTAAATAAGCTGACAAAATAAGTTTACTATCATCCTGATAGAGGACAGAGTACATCTTTGTAGGCTTTTTTTTTTTTTTTTTTTTGTGTGCCTGTGTTTTTTTTGTGTGTGTTTTTTTTGGGAACACAGTTTTATAAGCCTGTTGCTGACTTTTTCCATGGTGGTTCCGGTGATTACATTTTAAAAAGGAAACAACATAAGATGTTTATAATAAAGGTAACTCAATTCTCATGTTACATGGTTGTAGAAGAACCATTTGCATGTCTCATGTACTGTCTTCAGTACTGGTGATTGCCAGAGTAAGGGACAGTAAAAGGGACAGTGTACTTGGACTTTTTTTCAATTTTCTGGAAGTCATGGTGGCTGGTGGCCAGATAAAACCTTTGTTGGGACAATTGGGCTACATAAATTAGGACCTTTTTTTGATTACATTTGTAATAAAGTGAACAAACTGGAGCCAGCTTGGTGTTGTGGACATGTCAATATTAACTCCGCATCACCTCTATTAGAAAATTGAATCCATTGAACCACAGTTTTTGGTTTAAAAATCAAGGAATTCTTAAGCATGTTGGGCCAATTATAGGCTGTATAATGAATACTCCTTCTCTTATGAACATTGCGTTCAGAGTTATTGCTAATATAACTCTGCAGCCACGTGAACATAGAAGTTTCATACTTTATAGTAGTTGTGGGTTGGTGCTGCTAAATTTTCATAGATGTGTATTATTTTGATTTTGCATAAATGAATGATGTCCAAAGTGAAATTACTTAATTTCTCTACTTATTCTTTTCATTCCAGGGTTACCAAAGGATAAAGTGAGTACCTCAATAACCAAGAAACATTTTTCGTCATGGTAAACTCGGACAAAACAAATGGCACAACAGGACCACATACTTAGTTCCTCACGGATTCATATTATGCAGATTTTCAATCATGAAATTGTATTAGAAATAAATCTTTTTAAGTCAACAAAAACCTCTGAAAGCTCTGTGTGAAGGAATGATAAAAGTTGTACATATCTTTTACCTCAGGGCCAGTTTCAATTTCATCCAAAGTTTTTGTTGTAGAAAATGTCCTTTCTGCTTTACTGAATTAATCTCAACAAGCCCCGAAGGTATTTTGATAGGAGGTCACAAAGTCTTGATCATAGCTAATCTTTGGGAACTTGTTCCAAAATTTCAGAACATAACTCTTCTAAATTACAATTTTAGTTTATAAGTGTTCAGAATTGATGGCCCTGCATGTTCACTGAAAGGATGCTCAGGTCTGATGATACTGTAGGGAAACCTCTTGTTACAACTGTTGCACAGTGTTTAATAAGTTGAATAGACTGAGCAGGAATAAATTAGATCTGTGTTTGTTTTCTTTTACACATGAGCATAACTTGAAGCTAAGCAAATGTTATGCTTGTTTGGTTTTTTGGTGATTATTCTTAAAATAGTCATTATGGTCAGGAGAGCAAGAAAATCTTTTTCTCAGAAAATTTTAGTACTATTGTTGGAAATTAAAAGACTGGTATGAAGAAAGACTGAATTTAAGGATACCTCCTGTCCAAATAGTGGAGGAAGAAATCTTCAGTGTTCAGTGTCACAGACTAAAAAGAAGGTAGGGCTGATACGAGTACCGAGTTATTGAGTCAGGAGTCAAATTAACCTGCCATTAGAATTTCCCCAAGGTTTTTTAATGGCTTGCCTTATAAAGTATACATGCTTTACAGGAACTATGAAATATCACTGGTTACAAGTACTGCTTGCTTTAAAAGTTTTTTGACAGTTAAGAAAATATGTAAATCTCACTTGGCAGAAGGGAACATTAGCCCTGAGATCTCAGAAAGTGTTCAGTTTTGAGTTGCCACTATTTTTTTCCTGAGCTTCAATTCTGCAGCACTCTTTGAGATATGCCACCATTAACAGCCTCTCGTCTGACCTGACAGATATTAAGTTATACAGATGATTTGCTTGGCTTCACAACAAAGAAAACAAAACATCAACTTCCCCCTTCTAACATGTCTTCCTGCAAATCTTATACGTAATATTTGTATTCAATAGAGAAAGAGGGTTGTAGATAGCATATGGAAGCATTTCTGAAATAGTGAAGAAAACAACTGCTGAGTGATGTTTTTTTAATTTTAATTTATTTTTATTGCAGACAGCTTCCTGCTTTTCAGAGTGAAAACAGAGGCTGGGGAGATGCCATATTTTAAGAGAAAGTAAATTCTAACTTAATATTTTAAACTTCATGCTCCTGAATATATTATCTCCTACAGAGAATCAAGCACTCTGCTGAGCTCCGTGTAGGAATTTACCCTGTGAGATCAGAACTTTTCTGATTCTTAGTGGCAAATCATGTGATTTTTACATGAGATAGGCAAAATGAAAGCAAATGGATTTTCTCTTAGCTGACTTTTTCAGAAGTATCTGGTGCTGAGTATTTTATTCTTCAAGGCAATGCTGCTAAACATTGTTACTCAGGATTGGAAATCTGCATAATTACACAGCAACATTTCCCAGAATTGTCTATAGACATAAAATAAACTTCAAGAGAGACCGTGGATTTTGGATTGCCTCATCCTTTCTAGTTTTCTGTACCTTGAAGCTCCACGAGGACTCAAATTACTCACAGGTTTGGGGAGTGGAAGTCACTTTTGCAGAGGATACTTTTAGTCCCTTGCTCCCCTAGAGACAAAGAGAAGCATCACTTCGACTAGCAGTGCTCTCCAAATCCTAATTTTGGGGCCATCTGTTCCTGAGTACAGAGGATGACAAAACCATCCTGATCTTACCATCTCTGAAAGTCTTGAAAGAAAATCAACCGGATTTTCCATTTGCCACACAATTAGTTTCCTCATTTCACATAATAACATGTGTCCGTTTCTGCTAAAAAGTCTATCTTAGCACAGGAGATTCATTTTCAATATCCTTCAGTACTCATTGAAGCAGACTTGTGTCCCATCTACCCATGGAAGATTAGTCCATATTACTAGCTGCCATATTAGAGAGGATTATTTCAGTAGACTCTCCCTCCTAAAAACCGTGTGCCTACTCATGACATCATATAATGATGGTGTACATTATCCTTCCTCACAGGTTGTCTTGGTTTCAGTTCGATGTATGGTGAGTTGATCACAGCATACACATTTCCTATACTGTCTTTGAGCCAACAATGGGATTACTGAGTCTTAATCTTCTCAGTCACCAGCCACACAAATTCCAACTACTAGGCAGAAGTATAAAATGTAGGGACAAAGGCAGAAGCAAAAAATGATAAATCGTGGAATGAAATTTAAGTAAATGAAAAAAAGATATATTCCTTACAATTTCTTCAGAAATTAAATTTTGTAGTGTTAAAAATATGTAACTGTTGTGGAACCAAGAAAAGCTTAATTCCAAGATAAACGGTATTCTACATTCCATTTAATAAATAGTTATTATTACATTTCTTAGAACAGAGGGCATATCCTTTTATATACACACACACACAAAACACTGAACACTAATAGGAATTTAACTGATTACAATAATATTCCTACTCTCCTGTACCTTGGCCAAACTATTTTTCTCTTTCACTGCTTCAGAATCTCTACACAGTTGCTGCAGTAACAAAGTAATTTCCTGATAAATTCATCAGGAAAAGTGCACTATAGAGAACATGTATAACTCTATACCTGTCAGACAATCACAACTTTAATGCAATTATTCTTCTAGGAAAAAAAAAAGGAAAATTACATAATGTAATTTCAAAGAGAGAAAGATAAGTTGTTATAATTTTATGTTACCAAATCTAACTTTCTTAAACATGCTCAGCACAGGAAGGTGTTCCCTTATGGACAATATACATCTTCTCAAACTGTGTCAACCATAATGTCAACAAGGCTGACATATAATGTAAATCAAGATTGTTGGCATACTTGAACCACTAAAACTGATAGCTAAAAGAATGTTTTACAATAACACTAATCTTCCAAGTCACTGTGAACATTTTGCAAAACAAAATGAAATACCTCATCCTCCTCGAACCAATTATTTCAAGAGTGCTTAAGATCTATATCATAATTGAAAGTGTAATCACTGTAGTTAAGCTTAAAATTTGTTCTGTAAAACGTGAGACCTACAATACCTGAAGGCAACAGCAAATCCTGAATAATAGGACTAAAAAATTGCTTTTTAACCAGCTTAAGAGAATTCTGTCACTTACTAAAGAAACTTAGAACGTTGCTAAGAATGCTAAATAACTTTCTGTTGCCTCTCCTTCTTCCTCTGATCCCTTAATAGATTCCTAAAACATCTTTTAGAGTAAATATAGAATAAGTGGTTGTGAATGATTTGCTAAACTAAGAGATCCCTGCAGTATCCCAGCTCTTCTATCAGTCCTCTGCTGACTCATTCTGAAATGAATAGCACCATTAGTTCTTATAGAATTTATACACAGCTTAGTGATGAGCGAATATGGTGTCAGTTCTCTGTAAACTTTTTGACATTCAACTAATTGCTTTAAAATTTTAAATTATGACATTTAAAATTTCAAACAAATTATTTATTATTTCCTATCCCTGAGAAGAAAAACTTGATGCTGCTACAAAGGGATAATACCTGCTCAAAGCACAAAGCTTCACTGTTATGTAAAAATGGGTCACTGGCGAATGACGTTAATATCAGAGTATACCATGTTCTCACATCCACAGTCTAACACTATTTCCTCCTTGTGCCAGGATCAAAGATTTTTGTAAAGAGGACTGCAAAATTCCAATACATTCAACCAATAAATGATAATTTATTTTATTCAGACGTATGTACATTAAAAGTAGGATAGAATCAGAGGAGTTCGGAATTAAACGTGCTCTTTAAAACAAACAAACAAAATGCACAAACAAAACCTCCAATATTTTTAATGAATTGTTTGAGACTTAAGCTACATGTTTAGTAGCAGTGAAAGAAACTACTGCAATTTTAAACATAGAATCACAGTATTGGATTGGAAGAGACCTTAAAGATCACCTAGTTCCAACATACCTGCTGTGGGCAGAGACATTTTCCGCAAGATCAGTTTGCCCAGGGCCCCACCTTATCTGGCCTTGAACACATCCGTGAATGAGACATCCACAGCTTCCCTGGGCAGCCTGTTCCAGTACCACACCACATGCATAATAAAGAAATTCTTCCTAATGTCTGATCTAAATCTACCCCTTTTGTTTGAATCTGGCTTTTCTCTATTTAACAGGAGCTTATAGAAATGTGAAGCCTGACCTTTTACATGATCTCAACTTCAACTCTTTCAGCCTGTCTTCATAGGAGAGGTGCTCTAGCCTTCTGATAACGTTCATGGACATTCTCTGGATGTGCCTAACAGGTCCATGTCTTTCTTTTCCTGGGGGATTCCAAAGCTGAGCACAGTACTCCAGATGATGTCTCATGAGAGTGGAGAAGAGGAAGACAACCATCTTCCTCAAGCGGCAAGACACACTTCTTTTGATGCAGCCCAGGATATGGTCAGCTTTCTGGACTGTAAGTGTACATTGCCAGCTATTACTCAGTTTCTCATCTGACATTGATTAGACTTAACGGCCTAGTAAAAGATAGCTTTGGGATGTTCTTTATAGTTGTGATTTCATATTGGGTGGCTTCATGCAAACTGCATGCTTGCATGCCGTCAGATAAAACTTTCACTAAGGAAATTCCAACATAAGGAACAAAGCTGGTTTTTCATGAGCTAATGACCACAATAAAGTTGTCTCCAAATTATTGTGAATGTCACAACATTTGTGTTAATCTTCAGATGTTGCTTGAATCTTAATGTAGAATGGAACATTCTCAAATGATTTATCTGCCTATGTACAAGATAAAGATTGGTGTCTTCTTTCATAGTGATGATGTACTATATTCTTAGCTTGAACAACATTCTCTTGGGAGTTTGTAGCAAATTGTTCTTCTAAGACAGGTTACATATTCAAATGTGCCAAAAGCACACTGCAGTGAATGACAAAATTAATACATTCAGCATTATTACCTAGGTCTCTGTAAGAAGATAGCAAAAGAATTAGAACTAAGTAGAAAATAAATTGAATTGAAAGAGCGTTCAGGCAATAGAGAAGCCCAGCTTTGTAGTCACAATATCAGTGAAATGGAACATACATAATGCTACACAAAACACACTTGTTGTGAATTCTACTTTCATAGAAGGCCTGGGCAACTTTGGAGCTTGATAAAAAGAAAAAGAGATGATAAAATCCACTTTTCATGTAGTTCAAGAAAGTAACTATTTCCCTCTCAACAGAGATGATGGATGTGAAGATGACAATGAAATGATGTACTGAAAGTAGATATTTGCACAGTATATTTTGTTGTCTGCCAGAAGGAGAAAGTAGCATAAAATATGAGAGTATCGTAATACTGAACATATAGTGATTTCTTAATATGAAAAAAAAAACAAACGAAAAACCACACACACACACAAGAGACAGATTGAGATGACAAGTTAGTTCAGAAGAACTCCTCTTTTCAGTGTGGAGAGACCTTTCTGGTAGTTGCTCTTAAGAGACTAAAAATTTGTAATGATTCTCTATGCACAGAAGATTGGATCTATATCTGATCTGAAGAACCTGTTGTAACAGTTTTTTCTCATTTAAGACACAGTCTATGTGTTAAAACTCATTGGGTGTCTTAAACATTTATTCAACAGGTGGGAGGGGAGGGATTCCCAAATGCTTAGTCTAATTCAGTCATTTCACGAAGGTAGAGATGGTCTAGCCCAGTGTGATGACATCTACTTTATAGTTTGGAACCTAACAGGGTGGTATTTTGGCTTTTGTCTCTGTTATAATCATATTTCATATTGTTTTTGTGTTTATCCTCAAAAACATATTTTTCCATAAAAGCTTAGATAGAAAGATTGTCAACACTGCATGTCTAAGTGGAAATGCAAACATTAAAATTTCTGACATGAGTTCCTTTATGCCAGCTTCACAGTACTCTCCGGAAATCCATTTCTAGACTTCCTCTGCTCTCTGTGAATGGTTTGCATAGTTTGGTCTAATTATTATTTGGAGGAACACAGTCATTGTGGGATTTAATTGTGAGATTAATTATTGCCTAAGATAGCTACTGCGTTTTTACTGCTTTGTTAAGCAGATGCGTCATATGGTCGCAAATAAGATAAATTTGCCCGTACTCCTGAATTCCCAACCATACGGTTCATTTACATCATTTATTTTATCTTGTTTTAGAAAATATTATGCTACTCTGTCAGCCAGTGGCTGGAGACTGAAACAAGCTCATAGTCAATAACTAATGCCAATCTAGAACTTCCAACAGGCTAAGAATCAACGGGACTTCTGTCTCGGATCAATTACAACTCAGGAATTGAGTTTTGGCAAGTAGTTCATTTTGTCTTTGGAAGATGTTCAGTGCAACTGAGCATTCAAATGTAAGTGTATGGTATCTACATATGTAGACAGGCTTTCATGGACATAGGAAGTGAAACATCACTGTAACAAATTAGTCTTCATTCTAGGAATATGTTATCACTAGACTCAATATTGGCAGTTAATGATGCTAACATTTGTCATAATTATCCTCCAATATTAGTTGCAGACATTATTACTAGGAGTATATTTGCTGTTCTGTATAGGTTACCTGGGAGCTGGTGTGTGTTAGCTTTAATATCTCCTGATAACTTCACATTAGATGCTCTCCATGAGAAGGAACATTCCTGGAAGATAATAAATGTGAATGAGTCATGGAATAGTATTTTTGAGAAATACAGACCTGTCAGTATTTGAGAACGATTTTGGATGCAAGTATGAATAGTTGGCTTGCAATTCAGATTTTCAAGACTGATGCATTAATAGCTCCTGCATATTCTGATGTATTATTTTGACAATTGTACTGAGCTCCTCAAAAAGCACTCACCTCTTCCATCAGTGTCTATGACACACAATGTTCCAAATGTATCTCATAAATAAAGAATATTCTAAGCGCTGCTCACATTTGCAAGTCATTATACGTCTATGGAGCTCTTTGTCTTAGGGGTTAACAACTTCTCACTTGCAGGAGAATTTAGGTGAAGATGAGGTATTGTGTCCTGCTCCTCCCGTCTGAGGAAGGACAGAGGAAGGAATGCCGTTAAGAGCCTCTGCTCTTGCAGCACCTACATAAATAGCAGACAGACAAGGATGGCCTTGTACTTAAGGAGCAGAAAAGGTTCAGATGCCCTTCAGCAAGTAAACGTGTAGGTAGTGCTAGACTTATCCTCCTTCTATTCCACCCAAAACATCTCAGAGAGGTCTTGGAAGCACAAGCTGTCTAAAAGTCAGTACTGACATGATAGTTAACAGCAACAAGTGTTGCTTCTCTCCCCCGTCCCATTTGGGGAGGGGGGAGGGTGCGTGAATAACTGTGTGGAACTCAGCTATCTGCTGAGCCAACCGATAACAGTAAGATAAGAATGAAAACCAGTCTGTAACTAACACAACGCAAGAGGAGCAAGTGTGAGTTCAAAGGGGTTGAATGTTCATATGTGGAACTTGATCACTAAGTCAGTCGATGGTGAATAATAATAAATTGTAGAGGAAGTTAGGCTAAGAAATCTCTAATTACTGAAGTCTAAATAAGCAATACAAGGTGGTAACTTGTGCATGAAGTAGACCAGATACAATTCAGTCTTGCAGTCTAGCTCTTTTGCAAGTCACATTTTAGAAACCTCTAAAATTAGGAGAATGGGTAGGAATTTGATTATTTGAGGAAAGTTTCTAGGCATTGTGTTTGTGGAGTAAAGCTCAAAATGCAAAACTCTGTTTTTAATACTTTAAGTTCTGCTAATACTTGTGACAATTGTTTTCATAAATAGAATTTCAAAGAGCATCCACAGATACACTCTTATTATCAACTTACTAGGAATCACAGCGAGTGGCTTCTGAAAAAACTATAAAATTTATAAATTTTCATCATAAACTACACTCAGTTTAGCTAACCTGAGAACAGATTAGCTAATCTTAACTATTATAGTTGCAGGCTTTGCACTGGCTTTAGTCAAGTTTATTTTCTCTTCAACCAAACTCATGCTATTTCATTTCTATTTAATAAAGCCCATCCATGAAATGGGGAGCTTCTTTAGTACTGTAAAGTATCTTTTATCAAATCTCTTAATTTGGACTGTCAGGTTGAGTGTCCTTGGATCCAGTGCTTGGTTTCTTGAAACATTCTCTTCTACCTTCTATTCTAGGTGATTTCATCTTTGAAAGGTTGAGGATAAGAGAGATATGCAGGGAACTTATTCCATTTAACTTTTCCTACAACTTGAGAAAAGGAAAAATAAAATGCTATTTTTTAATCCTTGAAACTGACATTTCCATAAGATCCAACACATACAGTTCTTAGCAACTAAATTTATTAATTACAGCTACAGGACATTCACATTTTGAAGACCATAACTGAAAGAAAGACAACAAGACAATTTCAGTTTAAACATAGTAAGTAACTACCTCTCAAATTCTGTTATCTCTAGGAGTTCAGAGAAATCAGAGAAGAAAACTAGTAGGATACCAAGTTTGTTTTCTAGGTGACTAATTATCATTCATTCTGAGAAGTATCCGGGGCTTGGAAAAGTGCTGTTCTTCAGGAATTGAGACAGTGAAGTACTGAAAAGAATTTCAAGAGAAAATTAAGAACTATCCCCCACTGCCATGCAATAAAATCTAATGTGTACTGTGCTCCACTTTAGAGTTCCAAGTTATCAAAAGATAAAATCTTTTCTCTCAAATAAAGGCCTCCTTCAGGTTTCCAGAATTGTTCATTTATTGTCTCTCCAAATTGTATTACTAACTTCGCGCCTTCAGCTGAAGAGATTTAGTGTTGTACAGCTAGGATACTATACCTTTAAGAGACCAACAAGCATTTCTTCTAATGCTAGTCGTATCAAAATATCTTATGAAAAATAGATATAATTACATTTTAATATGATTGCAGTTTATGTGTGACTTTCTGAAGCTCATAAGGAATCCAGTAAAAATGCAGAAACCCATACAAAGCGTAACAGAGCCTATTTTTCCATTCTAATCCTAACCCTTCACTCAGGAAAGAAGTGTAAATCTAGTCTCCTGCATTTATCATTCTTAGCATGCCTCAATTGCTGGTCTAACTCACTTGCTTCAAGCTTCTCAGGTTGTGGCAATCATCCCATTCATCAACGTATGACATGGTTATTTTAAGAATCCTAATGTACATCCAAAAAAGGTCACTGGATGTGTTTGCATTAAATTTTTCTTCAGATGAGTAGTGCACTTTTAGATTACATGTTCTAGATGTCCTGTTACTGCACCTCTGCTTGCGTCAAGGAGAAGTTAGAATGAAAAACTGAATACTCTTGGATGGCACTAAACCAGAAGATGCACTTAAAGACTGTAGGTTTTTCAAGCATTGATGGGCATTCAATCCTTGTGACCAATCTAGAGCTAATCTGAAATGATGTACCCCAGTGTGGGCACTTTGGTCTCAACTTCAGATCTTCTCATATTGCACCATACTAATTTTTAGTACAGACATGGCCACAGAGGTAATACTGCTCAGTTGCCACCTTGCTTTCACGGAAGTCTGCAATGACATTGTGCTCCCTCCTTGGCAACTCAGAAGTTTTGTTGTTGCTCAGCAATGCTAATAAGAGCTCCAGTGGAGAAAATTGGTTTTGATACTTCCTTTCTTACTTGACAAACTGAACTAATCAGAGGCAGTTCACAGATGACAGTGATAGCGATGAAAGATCATGAATTAGTGTGGCCTCTGAAGAAGGATTGAAAGCAGTGTAACTGAGCCTAGAGAAAAGAAAGCTAAACTGGAAATGATGGCAGTCTCAAATACTCGGAAAGGAGACTGCAGAGAAGAACTGAATAACCATTTCACTACGTCCATTTTGAACTAGACAAAAAGAACAGGCCACATTTCTGGAAAAAGATTTCATTTAAACATAGAATCACTACGTGATTGTAAGAATAATTAAGTTTTGGAGAAAATTGCTTAAGAATGTCATGAAATCCTACTCCTGGAGTCTTTTAAAAGCAGGCTAGACATATCTGACAGGTATAGTTAGTCACTTTGTGGGGAAAGGTGATGGACAAGACAACCTTTGATGTTTCTGTCATCCTATCTGACATCATTGCAAGTTCAGGAGCTCTTTATTTTTATACATGAGTAACTTGACACACTGAGATTTCTGAGGTCATATATAATTAGAAAATGGATACTGAATGGATAAAGAATTGTCATTATCATGATAAATCTCTAGGAACTGCCTTTTCTTATGAGGAAGTCAATAGGAGGCTTACCTTTAATAAGAGCAAGAAGAGCTCTTTGTTTTGATAAGAGTTTATAGCAGTGTGACACTCAGAACTTGCTGAAACTGGTGAGTCCTAACAGTAGTGATGGAAGAGGGAGACATACAACTATTACTGTTCACGTATTCTAGGAAATGGGGAAAATAAGGACAAAATGCCCAGTGGCCCAAAGGAATACATAGCACGACCAGAACATGGGCTATTTCTTGGTGTTTTCATTCTGAAAAATCATGCTACTATTCCACTTTAAAGTTTTAATTTCTTCCAATATTGATTTGGTTCATCACTGCACTTTATGCATCCAAGACCAACGGTTAATATCTCTTAAAACACTCTCTTCATGAACATTGCTGGGTATTTATTTATTCATGGTGTTGCTAGTCCCCTACAGTGGCGGGAACCACTCTAGTGCTTACAGGAGAGATGCCAAGTAAGTAGCATGTGGAAGCAGGAAAAGAAGCTGTGTTTATGAATGAATTAAGCATTCTGAATTATTTACTTCAGTGTAGGAACGATGCTCTTCATGGCGATCTCAGATTGTTGGCATGATGGCTATAACTGGGGTCTGAATCAGAGATCTTTTAAGTTAAAAAACATTAAATTTTCCCACTTAAGAAGACAAAGCTTGAAATCAACAGCTACAGACAAGTAGTTTCCACGGATCCAGGGCAGAATGCGTAATTACGTATTACATAACTGATGCATACCCAAAACTGAGCAAGTGATATATCACTTGATGACTTGACAAAAAAAAAAAAAGTAAGAAAGCTAGACTAATGACAGGACAATTAAACCTTTCCTAAAATTTCATTTTGCAAGAATGAAAATAATTTATTTTATCTGATACAAAGCATTTTGCTTAATTTTAGATTCTTTTTTTTCTTTTTTAATGTGACAGTGATTAATTGTAGTATGTTGCTTCCAAAAAGAATGTGTTTAATTTTGATTATGTTGGAAAATTAAACATTTGTAAAACCAAATCAAATAAACCCAGAAACTAAACTGGAATGATTCTCTAGTTTCAGAACTACACCATTTTCCAAGAGACAATAATTTCTGGTCTAATTTTAAATAAGAAAAATATTACACATCTAATTATTCTTTTCTCTATGAAATTAAATGTTTTTGAAAATATTAATACAATTCTATGAATTATACATATGGAAAATTATTTTTCCCGTTTTTCTTACCCTACTAAGATGTGATTCAAACTGTCATATTCAATATATAATTGCTGAACATTTTTCATTGTCTAAAAAGCCTAGCCATTCATTTAATTTATTCCTTGGTTTATCTATTCTTTAATCGTGTATTTTTTGTTATTTATTGCTTGTTTATTTATTTTATAGCTTGGAGAAACAAGGTAATATGATCAAAGTCAGATTGTCTGGAGTCATCAAAGAAGACCATTATGCAATTCTCTGTATTAACAAACCTTTATCTTACATAGGGATGGAGGAACACATTGAGTTCATCAAGGATTATTATGCCAATAGAAAGTGAAGTGACACATTGTGGACTTTTCTCATGGTAAGCATGTAACAAGAACTAAAAAGGAGGTAAAGGAAAATGGAACAGTTTGGAGATGCCTTGAAAACATTCCAGTCAGCCAGTTGTCAGAAAAGCACAGAGCATGGTAACAGAAGATTCAGTAACTATTTTCTCTGTGTGTGTTCTATGAACAGTACCCAGTGGTTGTGTTCTGCCTGTGATGTTTCTCCTGGTTCTGCAGCTGAAACCCATTACCACAATTATTTTCATTTAGATTTTGTCCCTGATGGCACCTAGCAGTTTGGGTACCCAAGCTGGGAAATCATAAGAGCACAAAAATGACACTAAAGATCCCCAGTTTCTAACAGTCAAACCACTCAGTGGGGAAATGAGAGCAGACGGCAAGCAGAAAATGTCTGCTGTGTCTGAAGGAGCTTGTTTAGCAAATAGATATGTTTATATTGGTTACAGGTCAATTTGGGCTTTGTGATGTAGCTGCACTACTGGGTCTTTGACATCAAGCAATTATGTAATCTTAGTATTATCCTAAAAGATTTGCAAGTATGAGGGCTGCTCTGAAAGCAATGCCTCTTATTTTAATGTGTTGATCCACGACATCAGAGGCGGATGTTGGTGGTATGGCAGTAGAGGTTGAACCTTCCCACCAATATTCTGTTACATTTTGTTGCTGTGCAACAGATGGCAGCAGAGGGGCAGTCTGACCAAATGGTGTCTGACATGGAAGTGAAGATGAGGAAATGGTGTGGAATTGAGATCCTCTATGCAGGAAAAATGGCACCCATTGATATTCATTGACAGTTGCTGAATGTTTATGGAGACCAAATAGTGGATGTGAGCACAGTGAGGGGTGCACTTCAGCAACAACACTGTCACAACAGCTGTGAAACAGTGGGTCACCTCCAGTGGTGCAGATTTTTACAGGCATGGCATGCAGACCCTTGTTCATCACTGGTGAAAATGCACAGCTAATGGCAGTGACTGTGTTGAAAAATAGTGTTCTGTAGCTGAGAATTTGCTCTATCAAATAATGTTAGCATTCTCTTTGTACCTATTGTAATTTCCACTAAAATAAATAGGAGGCATTACTTTCAGAGCAACCTATGTGTTTATACAGAATAGTTTGGCTAGAGAAATCATACACCAGGTAAGCTGCCATCTTTTTGTAGTGATCCTTTTCTAACAGCAGTGTTCTCCAGTTTCCTGTAGATCTTACACAGTTTGCGCCAGGATAGGTTGAGGCTGGATATTAGGAAAAATTTATTCTCAGAAGAGTGATCAAGCATTGGAACAGGCTGCCCAAGGAAGAGATGGAGTCACCATCCCTGGAGGTGTTCAAGAAAAGTGTAGAGGTGACACTCAGGGACACGATTTAATGGGCATGGTGGTGATGGGCTGATGGTAGATCTAGGTGATGGTCTTTTTCAACTTTCATGATTCTATGATTCTTTAGGGTGTTGGCTTCTAGAGAAAACAACATACATTTTAGTTGCTTGTGGATATGTGCATAACAAATTGCTCACATGTGGAACAAGCAAAAGAAACGTTATATATTTATTTCAGAAATAATTAGATTATAAACTCCCAAAATACATGCTATTCAGAAACAAGGAAATTGCAAATATTACAGAAAATGCCACTATAGCGGGGCTATATTAAAACTGTTAAAACTGTTAGCACTTAGCGAGAGACAATGACAGAATATGTAGCCACATTATGAGAAAAGGTAGCGTCTGCATTTAAATTGCTTGTCTGTATTTGTATATAGACTGTGAACAAAAAGACGATGAAAAGCCTGTAAAAGTTTTTATTGTTAAGCAAAAAAACAGGCAAAAGATATATATTTTTTCCCCAGCAGGCATTAGAATCATCTTCAAAATAAATCAGTGAAATTAGCCAGTTGAATCATTGAATGCATGTGAATAGGATCTACTGTTTGTGACTATGCTGTCTATGGGGCAGAGGGTGGGCCAATGAGGCACTACTTGCCCCTCTGTGAACACCTACCTGCTTAAATCGCACACAGAACAAATGCTCACCATTGCCATGGAGCCACTCATGCCATAATGGTAGGTATAATACACGCAGATGTTGAGAGGTTTCAGTCATCATAGGCAGAGCCCACCTTAACAAAGAACAAGATGAAGTGTTGGTGAGCAGCTTTCATTATTCACTCTGGTTAGATTACCATACAAATACAAACGCATTTCCCTCTAGTGCCAAAGAAGTAAACACCCCTGAGTGGAGCTCTCACATGCTGTTTCTCATTGACTCTGTCTTCCAGACCACCTTGGTAAACCTGGGACTTGTCTTCTCTGGCATACTGAAGTGAAAATTCAGTCCTTACCAGCAGGGCGTCTTTATAGGGCACATAAATGTAAAATGTCCTACTGAGAGGAAGAAAGCTATATTTCAAAGTTTGTTCTTAGAAAACTGATCATTAGGGCTAAAGAAATCAATTTAACACAAGAAAACTTCATAAAAGACTATTCACTCTGAAGAAAATAAATTCATAATTCCATAGGGAAGTAAAAGAGAAATAAAAAAGTGTATATCTAGTCAGCTTCTACAAGATTTTTCTTCCCTAAAGGGTCTTTCTATGTGTAAATTAAATCACTGTACTTAAAAGAGATCGACTTGGGAAAAGATTTCTTCATTTTAAAAGCTGACTTGCTATTATGTGTATACCTCTGGGTTTTCTGTTTTAAGGTTTATTTTATATTAACTATCTATATATAATACTACATATATATATATAGCTAAGGAACCCACTGTAATACTTCTCTCTGGCTTAAAATAATAATAATAATAATAAAAAGTTATATATCTCTTGGGGAAAGCCTGCAACTTAAAATGGAAAACAACAGAATTCAGTACTAATATGTCCAGGGAATCTGGACAAGGAGTTCCCAAATGTGTCAAGAAGGCAGTTTTAGAATCCACAGTAGCATTAGAACTAAATCTGTAGTCCAGATCTGAAATCACTGCATAAGGAAGCTTGGACTTTGGTGTTAAGGCCACTGTTTTACAAAATTTATATCCCTAATGCTAGGAAAGTGCAAGATTAACTCAGGATTTGTTTGTTCTGAACTGCAACCAATATTTTTAGAAAACTGCTGATTTGCTGATTTATTTTTATTTTGTGAAATTTCTGCCACATTGAAATCAGAATTTGAAAAGAAAGTAGTACTGGAACCAAAACACTGGACTAAAGTTAATATCTGGCAATTTTAATCTGAACACCATCTCTCCATGTTTTGAAGACTGCAGCTTTGGGTTGTCTTGGAGTACGCTTCAGCAGATATCGCTATGTGTTTCAGAGCATTGTTTCCAGGCAAACTTTTTGTTCTATTGATTGTCATCCTAGAAAATACTGTAAAACATCACGAACTATGATTTTTACATATATTCCTCTATGGTTCAGATTTTTCTTCACCCTTGCAGGGAGAACAGCATAAATTCTGTGAGGAATTCTGGCCTTTGTTTGCCTTCACACAAATAATTATCTTTTTTCCTACATTTATGTGAGTCCAAAAAATTGACATTGAAGACAGAAATAAGGGAGTAAAGTCCCCAGGAGGGAAAAGAGTGGCTTACGCCTGACCCTTCTCTTGTCTAGGTTAAATAGTTTCATCTCTCTCAGCCTTTCTTCTTAGGAGAGATGCTCCCTCCAGTCCCTTAATCATCTTAGTAGCCCTTCTCTGGACTCTCTGGTACAGGCAAGTCTCTCGTGCACTGATGATACTGGTGCTGGATGCAGCACTCCAGGTATGGCCATACTAACCTATGTAGCTTGCATCATTCAAATACAGCCAAATGTCCACCTTTGTTTAGCAGAAAACTACCTCAATAAAAAAGTATCTTGTCTGAAATGTGGTGTTCCAACTGATTTTCAATCTTCCATGTAGAAGACATTTCAGGGAAGATGGTGGTGAAGAAGTTGTTGCGAGAATAACATGCCTCATCTGTTCCAGTACTTCAGACTGCTTTAACAACTCTGTCAAACAAGCACAGATGAAAAGAACTGACTCCTAGAGTTTTATACTTGAGCAGCACTTGGATACAATGACAGGTTTTCTTTGACATACCTGGCAACAATCCCACAAGTGTTGACTTAGTTGATCACTGACTCAGTGATGCAGTGCCTGGCTTTTTCTGTGGCACGGGACTTCATGCAAACAGAAAATTTCAGTTCTACACAGATCAGACTTTTGCACAACCTTAAAAGAAATGATATTAACATGAGCTAATTTTTCTCTACTTCTTCCCTTGGATTATAGTGAAAAGTTTTTTTTTGGTAGTATGAACAACTGAAGCTTTGTTCTTCTACATCTGACAATCAACTCTTTGAACATATACAATAGAAAGCTTCCTTGGATGACACTGTAACAAGCAAAAGTGCCAAATGTGAAATTCCTGTAATGAGTCATACCTCCCATGTTGAACGCATAGGGCTCATGCTTTGCATTTTCGTACCACAACTTAACAATAGCTGAAGCAGAAATAACAATTGTCTCTTGTTCTGACTGACATGTGTTAATTTCCAAAGCAGAATGCATCAGTAAAACCACATTGGTGTATCTTTTCTCCTGCTACTTCTTCATTTTGGCCGTTGGTATTTATTTCTCCCGTGTTAACATAACAGTATGTCTCTGGAATTCAAGAGCACCAGAGAGACTCACTATAAATCCAAAACCTAATCAGTTACAAATGAGTAAGAGACATATCCTGTAACCTTTTTAAGGTTTATACAATTTTTAGATCTTTTAACATTTTGGATGAAATGAAAGTTTTGAGGTGAAACTGGAATGTTCAAAACGTTAGGCTGCTGGGCTGGGTACAGGCTTCATATACCTAGCTTTGCTATGGAGCTGTGCACCACAGCTTTATTAAATGGCACGATGTGCCATTGTGCTTTTGGCTAGTTGAAGGCAACATCAAGTACCTGAGGCAAGTTGTGCACTATCAATCTTATCAGCATGCAGCATATGAGAAAGATGCACAGCCTTCAAAGAAAGAGACTCTTCAGAAGGTATATATGAATCCCTCAGTAAAATTATTGATGGAATTTCCAGTGATCCAGAGTATGGGGACTGTCAGCCTGGTGATGACTTTGTATGTTCATATGTGTTGGGGGACACGTGAGCTGGGGAAGGATAGGCTATTGTGCAGCTAAACTGCAATCCGTTTTTCCACACAGATAAAGGAAGGGCATAGAGATCCTTGGACTGGCAAGGTGGACCTCAGATGAAAAATCTTGATTCTGAAAAACACTGCTTTTTTATGTAGGTTGCTCTGAAAAGTACTGCCTCCTTTCCATGGAAACTGCATCAGCTGCAAAGAATACAGTAACACGATTTGATAGAGCAAATTATCAGCTACAAAATGCTATTTTTCAACATTATCACCACTATTAGCTATGCTTTTTCAACAGTGATGAACAAGAGCCTACATGCTGCACTTGTAAAAATCTACACCAATGCAGATGACCCACTGTTTCACAGCTGCTGTGGTGACATTGTTGCCAGGAAAATGTTGCCCACGCAGTCCACCTTTCATCAGCCTGAACAGCTGGAAGACAGAAGACATAAAATCTGAACTATACAGTGAGTGTAGTAGGGTAGCACGGCCAAGATTGACAATGTGCTCCATGGTCATCAAATTAGTATGGGGCCTGGTGTTATCATGTTGCAAGAGAAAGGTTGTCTTCTTCTCTGGCCTGACTCTGGAAGTTCAAGCCTTCAGCTTAGTCAACGTCATAATGTAGTGATCAGAGCTGATGTTTTGACCAGGTTCCAGGAAATCCATAAGGACCACCCCTTTCTTATCCCAAAAGACAGTACACATCACTTCATCTGCTGAAGGCAGTGTCTTGAACTTTTTATTTGATCGGGAATTCACATGTTGCCACTCTGTGGACTGCTATTTTGACTCTGGCTCATAGTGGTGACACCACGTCTTGTCACTGATAATGATGTGGTACAAGAACACTGTCAGTCTTGTATTGGTTCAATAAGTCCTGACAAACGTGCATATGGTGTTCTTTCTGTTCATTTGGTAGCATCTGGCTAGGATTCACGTGCACAAATCCATGGGCCCTGATGTGATACATCCACGTGTGCTGAGGGAGCTGGCAGAGGTGATTGCCAAACCACTCTCTATCATCTTTGACAGGTCTTGGAGAACGGGAGAGGTGCCTGAAGACTGGAGGATAGCCAACATCACTCCAGTCTTCAAAAAGGGCAAGAAGGAGGATCCAGAAAACTACAGGCCAGTCAGCCACACCTCTGTCCCTGGAAAGGTGATAGAACAGCTTGTTCTGGATGCCATCTCCAAGCAAGTGGAAGAGAAGAAGGTTATCAGGAGTAGTCAGCATGGATTCACCAAGG
>WBMW01002257.1:40691-101153 GCA_013396635.1 Penelope pileata
AACTGCTTTGGCAGGAGGATTAGACTCAATGATCTCTAGTGGTCCCTTCCAATCCCTACAATTCTGTGATTCTGTGATTCATGGGACCCACCCGTTGCAAACTTTTCAATATTCCAACATTGCCACCATCGTTTCCAATGCATTGAAGTTGATATTCAGCTCTGTCCATGGTTCTCTGGTTGCAATCCACCAATTCAAGTGGACAAGCTGATCAAGATGCCCTTCATTTCGTGGTGTGACAGCTGTGCATGGCTGTCTGGAATGTGGCTTTTCTTTCACATCGCTGTCACCCAGCAAGTGTTGACGAATGTTAATGAGCGCAATTCAAATCCACACGTTTGCTTCAGACACACTTTCATGATAGTTGCCTTTAGTCAGACTGACCCTCTGCTGCCATCTCTCACATGCCAACAAAATGTTATGGAGTATTCTGTGGGAAGGTTTATCCTCTACATAACACCAACGTTCACCTCTGACATCATGAGCCAACATAATAAATGGGAAGAACTAATTTCAGGGCAGACCTAGTACTTCAGTATAAAGAACATAAAACACCATATATAAAAACGTGCACTGAAAAGTAACCCTTAAACTGCAAAATACCATTGGAGTTATAAAAAGAAAAAAAAAATAGAAACCATGAGATTATTGTATTTTATTTTGGATTGCTGTGAGGAATTTGTCTATGTCCTTAAACAATGCACACTAGTCTGTAGGTACAGATTTGTTTTTAATAGGAAACACTAGGGTACAGATTTGCTTTTAATAGGAAATGTGTTTTCTATTTTGTGTGTTCTTTCAGCCATGTTAATTGTCTTTCATCTCTTTCAGTGAGCTATATGAAGAATAGTGTATTTTTTTTTTAATTTCTGTAAAATACACACAAATCCATTTAATTTAAAAAGGTATTCCTGCATGATGAAAACAAACAAACAGAATATGAGCTTGGAAGGCCTCAATTCATAGGCAAATAAAAAATGTTGCCAGCACAGATAACAACCACTCCATTTACATGTCTTGGCCTATTCTCTCTCCTAGCATCTTCAAACCTCCTTTAAAAAATAACAAGATATTTAAGGTACTGTCACAACTTCTAAATAGTAGGTTTGGTTATGGTGGGTCTGGCTGAAAGGAAAGGATTGTTCTTCAGATGTTGCAGAGGAACAATTACAGCGTTGCTCATCTCCTATAGCCAGCAGGAATAGACAGAGGCTGGTTGGCAAGACAAAGAGTAAAAATACCCATATTGGGTATTTTGCACATGGAGCATGTTCTCATGTGGACCAAGAGTGCTCCTGTGAGTAGATAAAGTGGATGGAAAATTTGGCCTTTGTCTTGAGAGTTTTCAACACAGAGATGTAGAAGGATGCAGTAATTCTTAGCTTAAGACGAGATAGAACTCTGAGGGCTTCATATTTTTATGTGGAGGAGAAAAGGAGGTTGGAAAGGTTGTATTGCAAAGATAAAGTAGGATTTCTCTTAAACAAAAATTAATTTTAAAATTTCAGAAATACATTGTTTGGAGTTAAACCAAATACCAAAAATTAGAAAGTATCAAAAATTAGAAAAGAGATATTTTTAACAAGAAAGTCTATATTCTACAGCATCTATGAATACAGTGTCCTTTTGTATGATTTTACTATGCTGATATTCAACATTTGCACTTGACCTTCCATGATCCATTTTCCTGGTCTAGCCTCTGTAATGTTTCTTGACAGCCTTTGAACTGCCTTTCATTTGACCTCCATCTCTACCTGCTTGCAGAGTAGGTCATAGATGTTGTGGAAGGTCTTCACATAGTTGGATGTGATGTATCTCCTCTTTATGTAGGCAGATCAAACGGCACTTCCTCCAGTGTAAATATTCCATTTTGTGTCAGTGACCTTTATATTGCTGCATAGAATGCACATGCCAACAACGTTCATAGAGATTTGGCTTATTTTCACTGACTTTTTGACTTCCTTTCTTATTCTGAGGACAATGTTACTTATATGTATTTATACGTGTGCTCAGAAGACCACATATGTAACTTTGTAAGCGATAAATGTTCTTTCTTCCTCTCCTTCTTCTTCCTTTTTTTTCTTTTTTTTTTTTTTTTTTTTTTTTTTTTTTTTTTTTTTAACATTTGANTTTGTTTTTGTCTACTTAACAATTGCAAGCATACTGCATGAAGACAGACCGGGGCAGGAAAAATAAGGAAGCAAAAGATGTTTGCTGTGATCCAGCTGACAGTAGTGCAATTAAACTGCCAGGAAAAAAAATATATGCTTTAATTGTCTAAAGAATGGTTTCAAGCCGAGCACATTTTGTACTGCACATTCAAGGAAGTAATTAGCATATCAGGCTTTGTAATAGCTTAGGTGATGGGCAACAAGATATTAGTCACTGCAAATAGCTGCAGTATGGGACTAAAGCACATTACATGGATGGTTGTTTGACACTATTTATCAGAGAAGAACATATAAATGCATCTAAATAAATTAGAATGCGAAATTACATTTCTCCCTTCCTTTGAAAACAGAATTAAATTTATTTCAATAATTTTACATGCTTGTCTCACTCTTTTTTTTTTTTTTTTTTTTTTTTAAGAATAAAAGGGCTGAGGACAGTGGATAATAACAGATCTCCTAACCTGCAGATTAGCCCATCCTTTCTAGGAGTAGCAGAGATGGAGATTACTATACTTGAATCCGTGCTTTGCAGTGATGACACAGACAAATCCAGTGACATCTTATACTATCTTCTTTGTGTAAGATCTCATGTTACTCAGGTGAGTTAAGAAACAATTCTGAAATAGTTAATTATCAAAATATAGGGATAATACAAAGCACAGTGCTGAGTAATGGCAAAGCAAGGAAATAGTTGTAAGTAATTCCACTTAGGTCCGAAATATCAGGCAGCCAGGAGGCAAGACAGCCTCTGTACTCCTACTGGACAGCCTGCAATCAAGGACAGTCATGTTATGTTAATCTGATAGAAACAACAACAAAAAAACAAAACAAAACAAAACAAAACAAAACAAAAACAAAAACAAGACACAAAAAATAGAGAAAGAAAGAAAAGAAAATAGCATAATTCAAACTGTCAAAAGGACATTCTTGCGTGGGTCCAATCTTATTTCCTGGTACTGCCTTCTGTAAAATTTCCACTGTGGGTAATTATGTGAGTCTTCAAAAAGACTATATGTCCTTGTGTACTCAAGGACAGCACGTGCTCATCCAACATAATTTGAATGGCAGATCTGACACTGCACTAATTAAATGTCAGCCCAGATGCAATAGCAAGTCCAGAACTAAATTATCCATGAACATTTTCACAAGATGTGTCTCTGTAAAAGTAAGGTTGCAACTGGATAGCAGATCCTTGTGCACTGGGAACACCAACAAAGGCTTATTGCTAAGATAGCACTACTGATTTAGAGGACTTGATATTGGTTCATGGCTGTAAAACATGTATGCCACCTTTTATAGGAAGTTAATCTTAGATAAAACTTGCCATAAACTAAGCGATAGAAAAAACCTATCAAACATTTTCAAGTAATGCAGATTTTTTTTTTCCAGCTACAAAAAAAAGCCAATCCGATTTCAGACACACAGTGAAATGTCAACTGTGATTATCAAGATTATCACTGGAGGAAGATATCAAAAGGTTAATTGTAGAAAATGGCTAACGTAACACATTGGCTGCATCTATTATTAATGACATGGAGAAACTGGGAGTATCTGGAGGTCTGAAGAAAGCATCCGAAAGGGATACATTTACTTTTCGCAGGTCTCTTGAAAGGCATCAAGTTGGTTCAGCTGTTTGTCAGAGGGCTCATTTTTGTATTGTTGACCAAATCAGACTAGATCAAATTCGGTAATATTAGATACAATGTTCTGGGGCGAGTCATCTGATGGGAATCTCTCTGTATCATCAACTAGTACTTACTTTGGCATACACAGTAGTATCTTTTATGGAGAAACACACAGAACTGAAGACTAGGAGGTGGAATTACAGTTTACATGTAAGTAGCAACCACAGGGGAAATGTAATCCTCTTCAGGGGAAAAATTATCTTCAGAAAGGATTTTATTCTTTTTTATTTCTCAAGAAATTCTCTTCTCCTGCTGTTCATATTTTGATTCTTTTTTGGCTCTGTGCTACAGTTTGTGCTTAATAAATTGGCAGTGGGAGTAGTGCATGTTTCCAAATTCTCACTGCTGCAAATGTTCTCATTTTTCATTCAAGAATTAATCCTGTATCTGGAATATAGTTATAATCCTATTCCTAGCCTAAGCAGGTAGTGTGAACTGAACTATTTAGCTTTTCACTAGTGACACGTACAAAAGTAAGATTAGAATTTGCTCTGAATATTAGGATTTTTCGAACTCTACACAGTTCTTGTGTCCTGTGGTCTCTCCTTGAAAAGCATGACATAACAGAAAGATAAGGGCTGCTCTCCTGAAGTAACTGATTTGATGGTGTCACTGGGATCTTCTCACATTCAAGCTGACTGCCCTGCTGCTGTGTACCATGAAGACACAAATCTGACACTATTACATGCAGGGAAAGAAAGGCATTTTGCACATATATAGATGTCTGTACAAACTTCAAAACAAGAGAGAAGGTGTCCAAATGAATAAACGTGTTTTTCTCTTTCTGTATTTTTTTTCCTTTATTTTTTCTTTTGGAGCCTATAGAACTACTTTCAAATTGTTTGAAGTAATACATGAGAAAATCTCAAATTTGCTATGGTGTCACATTGCCAAACTATATATTACTCATGGCTAGTATTATATTATGATAGTTTAAAAGTTGTATTTTCTTCTTTCTTTCTGATTGAACTGCCTAAAATAAGCATTTGTAATTGGAAGTACTTCCATATATAGTTTCACTGCAACTTTAGCAAGTGAAATTGGTCGCTGTACTATTTGAGTTGGTGGAGGCATCAACAGGTATTCTTGCTATATTTTGTCATCAGGAGCTTATTTTTAAACTAAATTTGAAATCAATACTTTTGAAGGATATCTTTATGGTGGAAAAATTTAGTGAAAAAGAAAAAACACTAAGAAGAAAATCAATGTAAAATGTATTCAAAATGTATTGAATGACTGAAATACATAGATGAGTATAGAAACAGAAATAAATTAAGCTTAGTTGACTACATAGTCAGCTTAAGTAGGTGAGCTTTACTTACCCCTTCAGAATCAGAGAGTCATAAGAGTAGAAGAGTAATTTAAGCATAAACAATATGTTATTCACTGTGAAAACTGCAAAGTTGTTGATAACCTTTGAGAAAAGCAAATCATATGGTAGTGGCAGCCAGTTGTGGGGTGTTGAATGTGAGAAGGAGCCAAGAGCAGGATATTGCCTACTGTGTCCTATAACACTTGGTATTTGGAGTCACTGATGGAGACAAGTAGAAATGCAGAAGAATGGTGATCAGAAGGCAACATTTGTAATGATCAGGTCTGCTATTTTCATGTCTAGTATTCTGAGATTTACTTTTCAGGAAGCTTTATAGGATTGTTTTAATGGAAACATGTTCTAAACATGTATGTGTGAAAGGAACAAAATTTTTTTTTTATTAGCAACAAGCAGCGTTTCATTATGTTAAATGAGACAGAAAAATTGAGTTTGAAGGAGTTTGTTCAGCTGTGGCACTTGTTCAGAATTGACAAATAAACAATCTTTTAAACAGCGAAAGGTTATAAAGAACATGGTATATAAGTATCACACGTTTAGAAATCAACATAAAATGCTCAGGGTTATCAGAGTGTGCGGACAAGTAGAGGAAAATCAAGTCCCTATTTGTGGTGATGATTTAAGTTTACATAAATATTCATAAAATGAAACAATCCTTTCTTCATCCTAATTGCAGCATTATGTGAGTTGTACCTACACCTCATCTACATATGCCTGTTCAGGTGATGGAACAGCCAGCCTTGTCCTTGTAGTGTAGGCTTTGGATACAAGAAAAGATGGAGCAAGACGAAAGAGAAAATTTACTCTTTTCAGTGACAGAAGTGAAATATGGTACTTCTATGCTTGCAAGATAAGTGCTTAGCAGGTCGAGGACTATGGAGTTGATGCAGCTGAGGTGGACTAGATTCAGATTCTCAAGGAAGAACAAAACAGGAACTATTTGTCCAGGCAAATAGATAGGATGGGGAGCAAATGAAATAACCTTGGTTCTGCTCACACTGTTTACAGCTCAAGAAATCCAATTCTGCCTTTCATAAAGAAGGATGTATTCTGCAAACTCTTGTACATTATCTCTCTACTAATCCACCTGGCAAATTCTTGGCTTTAGTTGATGTATTATTTCAAAAGTGAAGGGAACTACAGATTTCTCAAGAGTGTAAATGCAATACTACCAGATTTGCAAGACTGTTTCAAAAGGTATGTGGTATGTACTTGTGGTTGGTGGATGTCAACATTAACAAGTATCTGAATTTGTAGTCTCTCTAGATACACCTCAGTTACGTTTTCAAACTTACTGATTATTAATAATGACAGTATTTTATTTAATAAAAGCTCAAAGACTTGTGCCTTCGTTTTGGGTCAGAGGTTAGGGATTTGAGAATCAGAACCAAAAAGTCCCCAAACCTCAGAATAAATAATGTAGGATTCCTAAGGAATCTGAGATATGTGACAGCTGCAAGCTCAAAATGACCTGGCCTGTGTCTTAATCTACATCTTTTATCAACAAAAGTCCTACACCAAGGTTAAAACAGAGACTGTAGTAATCCTGATAGAAAACAACCAAATCTGCCACTTCTTGAGAATGTTTTACAGCTTGTACACAACAGCCAGTGCTGTATACCAGCACTCCTCATAAGCAGGAACTGAACAATGTTAACTTGGCCTTACTCATCACAGAGGTGAACAGGATTGTTTTGGGAAGAGGACTATGCACTGTAATGAATCCAACTGAAAATTCAGATACTACTTTGGATGCAAGGAATAGCAGTCCTCCTCTGGGGAAAATGCACTTTTGTATGTAAAAAGATTTTTCAATATATATCGTATTTGTTTCTCTGGAAGGCATAATTACATTTGAATCAAAATGCTTGCAGTTTGAATGTATGATCCAAAATCAGAAGGGGAAAAGGATTCATTAGTTTACTAAATGAAAATAATACAAAGTGGCAGTAAACACTCAGAGTGATTTGTCTAACATCTGTCAACAAGTATTGCTACAAAAGATGGATGATAAAACTCATTGAGTTCTTCTGTTACCTAGGTAAACAGTTGAAGGAAATGTGTCTGTGTTCCTCCATTCTTGCCCTAGGGCATTTTGATTAATATTGACATCATCAAGACCTGCGCTGGTGGACCAAAAGAATAACATATTCTGGTGACTAATCTAATACTGACAACAGCAGACAGCCTGAATTCAACATAGAAAAATACTTTTAGTGGATTTCTCCTGAGCCCAGAACTGAAGGCAGCACTTGGCAAGAATCATCACTCACCAGACAATCAGCTATGTAACTCTAAGAACATTTGAAGATATATAACAGTGTATTCTTACACTTTAGCATCTTGCCATCAGTTTTAAAGATAGCTCCATTTTTTAAATTCAACTTTGTTGGACAAACCAGTTCTTGTGTTGAATACACAATGTCATATGAACAAAACCAAGCAACAGCTGTGGTACCCTTACAGAATCAAAATTACATGACTCTCATTAGAACTGAATATGCTCTGTTTCTTCCCTTTCCCCTCTCACATTTTTGCCAACTCCTCATCCTTCTGGTTCAGTTGGAAGTGTTGTTTAACATGAACAGATACTGATGAGGAAAACAGATAGTCACACCTGCAATTGAAATTTATGTTGGTGGGAAACAGCATGTTTCTGTGCTGTGCTGATGGGACTCCACTTTAGTGTGGGATTCACAATATGGTCTTACTGATACAGTGGAAGAAGACAGCATCCCACAGTGTCTTCTACAACTTCTGTACATTTGAGCCGCAGTCATTCAGAGGTTTGTGTCATATTCTACCTTTTCATGCAGGTAGGAAGGTAGAGGACATAGGAAATGGAATAAGTTTTAGCTCTTTTCAAAGTATAATTTGAAATGGAAATGATCTGCATTAAGGAAAGAATAACTTGTTTTGAGGAAAGCCATTACACATGCTTTCCTTCCTCAATCAAAAAGAGAATCTGTGAATACAGCAAAATGTCACAGATTATATTTATTTCCTTGGGCTGATCCTGGTTTTCGTAAATCCTGTTCCTGTGAAGAGAGGTGGGGCTCAGTCGGCTCACCTAAATATCAACTATGAATGGAGAAGGAACAGAACTTATTAAATAGTGAAGAGGAAATGCTTTTGGGTGAATAAGTGACATACCTGAAAGGAAAAAATACAGTAGTTCCTTTCAGTATAAGCACACAATTTGCTGTGATTCAGTCTCTAGCTGAAACTGAAATTTATGTTCATTTGTAAATAGGAAAGAATCTAGATGTAAGCTTCCCCTTCACATGCATTGTTCTTGAATTAGGAGAAAAAGATAAATGCTTTAAAAGAATTGTATAATATACATTTCACAGTCATTCATTCAGCATGCACTTTTAAAACATTACTTAGAGCATATCAGTTAGGTTTCTGAAAGCTAAGCTTCATGTCATTTTACTTGAGTATGCAGCCTGTGTTTGTCTGCATAATATAACTTAAATATCCAAATTCAATTAGAACTCAATGTAAATATTTAAATCCAATTATTTCTACTAGAGAAGCACAGATAAATATTTCCAGACAACAATGTCAGTAAACATTACACATAATTCACTGCACTTGGAAGGCAATCATGGTTTATATGAGCTTGTGAGTTGTTTATGCAATAAAACGGATACCAAAATTAGTTTGTATTACCACGCTGTAGACAGGTTATCATAATCAGCTGGCTAAGACCCCTGTGGCACAATAGATTGGTAACATCAGACTGCTTTCATTCTCTTATATGAAAGAATTAGAAAACAGACTCTACTGCTATTCAGATAAATGGCTCTATCTGCCTGACTGACATTTGCTTTTCTGCTACAAATATTTATGTTAAGTCACTTTAAAATCAGACAAAGGGAACAAAAGGGAGTCAGATGAGAGCAACCAAACATTTTCTAGTTTGACAATACATTTTATTTCATTTTTCTCATCTGTCCTATATTTCTTTCTGTCTCACTCCATGAATGCTTTTGTGAAACATCCTGAAAAGTAGTTGAATCCATGGTTATGCTGATCTCATTAAAGAGCATTTGTGCCACAGATATAGCATCTGAACCTATTTATGCTACCAACTGTTATTCCAGTGGATGATTCTATGGACCATGGGGAAGAAGAGGAAAGAATATTTTTTTCTAATGCATGTCACTGTTGTATGCTTGTGTGATGGATCCACCTCCCAGATTTCAGCCTTAGTGAGTTGGTTTTATCAGGTTTTGAGAATAAAGAACTGATCTTTAGATCACATCATATCTGATCGTTCAGATCAGAGCCACAACCCCAAATCCCACTACAGCTTCTTCTTGTGAAACACCTCTACCTCTACTTGTAGGCCTGGGCAAAATTAAGCGGCCAACACCCTGCTGCTAGTGAGCTATGTGGAGGTAATGCTGTCCAGACAGGTGTTTCGGATGTCTACCCCACTGGTTAGAAGATTTGACATTATTGGTGAAAATCCTGGTACATTTAAGTCAGAAGCACAATCTACAATGGAAAATCAGTGAGGGATAGCTTGATATTTCCTCTCTGGACAGATTCCAGGTTTGGAAGATGAGCAGCTATACTGGTCAGGGTTCTAGCGTTAAGAATATTTGGGCACAGATAATTTTCCATTTGGCTGTATTTTTTTAATGATAAATATTACAACAGACAACATCAGTCAGAATTACACATAATTCACTGAACTTGGAAGACAATCATTTTATATGAGCTTTATATCAGGTGGTGGATGACTAGCTAAAATGATTACTTTGCTTAATTCAAATTATCTAGGTAGAAGAGGGAGTTTAGCAGGATATTTTGTAATTTTAAATTCAGAAATGTCTGGAAGTAATATTTGTGAATTGGCTTTAACAAGCTGCCTTTACCAAACATATCTTAAAGAACAAGTCTAAAGGGCAGAGAGGCTTATTAGGCAGGTTTCTTTACCGGCTTAATGGACACAGAGCTCAGAGATGAAGAGCTCAAATGTCAAGAATTTCCAAATGCAAATTCTAAGCTAAATAAAATCTCAGTATAAGTAAGCCATACTCCTATTTTGCTACTTTCATTTATATTTAAGTACAAAATCATTATCACATTCCAATATTTTAAGGATTGCATATTTTTGTTTCATTTCTGCAGTACTGACAAAAATCAGTATTTAATGAGTAACACAGTCAACTTTGCATAAAACATGTCTACCCAATCCCACTGCTGCAAAGACTTTACAAATAATTTACTTTTATATGACTACATCTATGGTATGTGATATGTAAAATCTCAGATATTGACTTGATTCTTGAATCTTGGTGAGTGCTTCTTAACTGCAAACCTTACAGAAAGTGTTATTCAGTCACTCCAAAAAAATTTTTTTTGTTTGAAAGTCTGTTAGATTTGGTGGAGCCAACAAGCTCTTGTGGTTCTCGCTTACTCCTTTGATTTACAAAAGAAAGGTAACTTGGTACAAATAAAAACTAGCATTTAAAAGAATTTTTTTTCCCAACTCAGCCACACTTCAGAATGTAGAAAAGTGGTTTTCTTCACTGTTTTCCTTGAGAAACAGCATTAAAGTGAAAAGAATTTACTTAGAAAAGCTATGAAAAGAATAAAATTGAAAACAGTGGCTGATCAACTTAGGTGGAAATGCAATACTCCATAGGATGTATGATGCTGACACAAAGAAAACTCTTGTTTTTGAAGAGGTGCATGATGTGAAGCCTTAAGACACAATAGATATCTGCTGGAAAAGGTAAAAAAGCACCTGGGTGAGAGTGAATATGCTCACCAGTTCAGCAGCAGAGCTTACGCTGTGATTGCTGCATTTTACAGTTTCAAAGGGGAGAGCAATTGGGCAATTTAAGCATAGTGGGCATGTTAGGCAAAATCAGTGCATGTGCAAATCAGAGTATTTGTGCTTCTCCCAAAATACTGCCTTCAGAATATGACAAGTGATAAATATTTGTCTTTGTAGTGCCAGAGACTTAAAGCTTTTAAAATAATCTCTTTAATATGAGTATAACTGGCATTGTGATCATCTGAGCTTCACACAAGCAACACAGAGAATGGAGCTCATGCAGGACATTCTGTTCTAAAAACGTATACATCTGTCATTGAGTTAAGCAGCGGACTGTTATCTATAGCAGTAGCAGCAGGAGGTCTTTTATTCAACTTTCAGAATTACATAGTAGGCAATATCATGAAAAAGTTGCCTTGCTGTTTCTTTATCTGAACTAATGTATTTTAGCAGGATAAGAGGACACTAGATACATACATATGTTAATATGTATGCATATATACACATCTTCTGCCTCCATATGAGAAATTTTTAATTTGTGAGAAGGTCATATATGTGATGCAAAGTACAAGCTCATCTAAAACAATAGTAGTTTTGTGGCCCAGAAGACAGGATACCTGGATTCTGTTCTCATCCTTGATTTTCTCTGCATCACTTAAATGTTACAGTAATAATGTGCATTGTCTGAGACAGAGTGCTCTTCTCTACGTTATAATATTTAATAAGTCGTGAGAATGTACTGTGTCCATTTTTCAGTGGGTTACAGAGCTAGAACAATGTGCCCAGTCACAAGAGCCATTCCCTCTTCTGAAGTCAGTAGGATGCAATTGTTTTAATGCATTTCTTTGAGAATCTGGAAAGGGAGTGAACAGCCATCAAAACTTGTGAGTTTACGCCAATCCTCAGGGTATCTGAAAACACATGCATGCTTGGAAAAATCACAGTGCACCACGATCTCTTTCACTCGCAGGAGTAGGTACAGTTCTGCTCTGAAAGGTTCAGGGAAAGGCCAAACCTCCCACCTTGCAGCATGGCCTAAGCTTTTCATTGCTCTGTGGAGCAGGGAGAGATCTGTGCCGGCCAGCAGGACAGCCCACTCTGTGCCTCCTGTGTTGGAGAGCCCTGGAGAAGCCACAATGCTGTGCTTGTGAATGTCCACTTTTTGCTCCTTAAGTGGAGCAGAACTAGTAGAAAGGCTGAACATCTCAAGAGTTTGTCTCCACTCCTGTCCTCCACTTCTGCCAACAAATCTGCTTCTGATTTTCTCTCTGGTTCTTCAACTGTTTTAAGCTGCATGTTCTCCAGCTCCTCTGTGGTCTAGTAAATCTGGTTATTGTAAGGAATGCAGAAACATTCCAGAGTGATTTAAGTACAAGGATTAGGAATCTAAGAGGAAATTATACTGCACAGACTACAGTGAAATCTTAGAGGAGGTGGTATTCATAGAATCATAGGATGGTTCAGGTTGAAAGGGACCTTAGAGATCATCTTGTTCCAAGCCCCCTGCCATGGGCAAGGACACCTCCCACCAGACCAGGTTGCCCAAAGCCCCATCCAGCCTGGCTTTGAATACTTCCAGGGAGGGGGCATCCACAACTTCTACGTACTGCTACGTATTCTACTTATTGCTTCTACGTGAATTGCATCTAATTTTTCAAAATAAACTATACTACACAGAACATTATAAACTATCCCTCTAATGAAAATGAGTACTTTACACATGAAAGAGGAAATATTAAGATTAAAGGAAATATCAAAACAGAATGATATTACTCCTTCTAGATAAAGGCAAGTAGTTCTTCAAGAAAAACCAAATCTTTCAATCACAGATGTAAACCAAGTCCCTGAATCAAAGCTGAAAACTGAATTGCGTTTAGTATCATAAGCAGACATCTGACTAAGGATAGATTAATGTTCTGCCAGCAGATATCAGAAACAGGACTGGAACCTCAATATTATATATCTAATTTCACTTGGACAGAATTACACAAGCATGCCAAAGGGCAATTGCTTGGATGTTGAACTTGGACACTGTTTTTCTCCAGAAAGTATTCTGCATTGCTGCAGCTATTTCATTGTGGTGCTTTCTTTCTGCAGTTTTCATCAGACGCTATTTAGCAACCAGTAGAAGGGGAAAAAAAGATCACATCCTACTAAAACTAAACTCTTTCAACTTAGATTTCCTCTTTAAATAGCACTGTCATGCTAAAAAACAACAGAATATCTGACGGACTTGAGCCTGTCTACCCTGGATCATCACTACTTTGTAACATTGGCATTAGCACAAGTTCAACTTAAACATAAAGTAAGCCCTGTCCAAATCTGGTTTTCTCCCTTGCATCATGATAAAGTTGTTGTCTGTTTGATTTAAATGATTAGATAACTAGGAGCAAGGCAGTTGGAGATTAGGTTTATGTCTCTTAAGTGAAATATTTAAATAACCTTAAATATTTTAATAATCTAAAATTGAATAATTAATCATTTATTTAAAACATGCTTTAATGACTTTGAAGATCACAGTAAATAATACAGCAAGAAACAGAAGATAATGTGAAAAGCATTACACAAAGTACTAGTTAATGCAATGGAGCTGCTTGATTTAATTATTCTACATTCAGATATGATCTATCTTCAGCCCTGCAAAATTGGTGGCAAAAATGTCATCTTCTTCATGGTGTAGAATTTTAAAGCAACAGCTTAATTAGAAGAAAGTATGTTGTAATACTTGGGCATGTGAAGGGGTTCTCAGTCTGGGGTCAAAAGGTTTTGAAGGCTTCTTTTCCCTGCCATAGAAATGAAAATGAACTGATTTTTCAGGTTTAGAGTTGATCTTAAAGCATCAAGCCACTGGAAAAATACTGTAGGAGCACACAGAATGCTGGTATGAAAGAGAGAGAGAGGACAAATGGGAAAGGATAATCTGTTCACCTTTTTAGTTTTAACTCTGTAGAGAAGATAGCATTTTTTCCCAGTTTAGTCCATTATTTTCTTGTAAATTGGAATTTAAAAAGCAATTATAACCCACTGATCTCTATTTACTTTGGAACAGTTTGTTTTTGTACAAAAGACAAAAGAAGAATAATTTTAATCACTTTATTTCTTGTTCAAAATACATATGAAACAATTAGAATAAAATTATTTCAAATGTGTTCTCTTCTTTTTCATTTTCTATTTTTAAATATAAAATTATCACAAACTGTACACTTCATAACATCTTTTGAGGTTTCATTGTTACATAATTTTTTTCAGAACTGACAAATAATTTCACACTTTCTAGAGCATATATTGTAAAAATACTGAAATATGTTACAGTTCTTAAAGACTAGTGCAAAAAAACCATTTACTATCAGTAGTACAATTATCTGCTGTCAAGTTTCACAAATGGCCATTTAGCGCATACAAAAAGCCAGTAACACAAGTCCAAAAAGTTGTTGCTTTTTTTTTCTTGTCTCTATAATGCAGAAGCCAAGGATATTATTGACTTGAACAATGGCTAAGTATCAAATCACGACTTCATTTAAAAAGTCACATAATGAACACTGAATAAAGAGTACTAAAACAGTCAGGTATTTAATATCAGGTCTCGGTCAGCCAACACCACATAGCAAGAAGAGACAAAATCTTAGAAGAAATCTGCAGCTACATAGACTTGGCAACATGTCTGATCTAATCATAAAGATTATTTTAAAGGTAGGAAGTTCTGTTGGAGTTTGGGCCAGTTGGGGCCTAGTCCAGTACCATTATCACAGCAAAGATGCTTATTATGACGGACATTGTTTTAGGTGCTTTCTTTTCATATTTCAAGATATGTCCCAAAAGTAATGTCTCCTATTTTATTATGTCGGCCCATGTCATCAGATGTGGATGTTGGTGGTATGGCAGTAGAGGTTGAACCTTCCCACCGATATTCCACACCATTTTGTTGCCATGTGACAGATGGCAGCAGAGGGGTAGTCTGACCAAATGGTGTCTGACATGGAAGTGCATATGAAGTAAAGGTGTGCCACTGGCTTCCTTCATGTGGAAAAAATTGCACCTATTGACATTCATTGACACTTGCTGAATATTTATGGAGACCAAACGGTGGATGTCAGCACAGTGAGGTGGTTGGATGCTGCGTTTCAGCTGAGGCGACAGCAATGTGAAAGACAAGCCACGTTTTGGATGACAATGCACAGCTGTCACACCACAAAATGAAGAGTGTCTCATTCAGCTCTTCTGTGCAAATCATCTAATGGTGGTGACTATGTTGAAAAAGAGTGTTTTCTAGCTGAGAATTTGCTCTATCAAATAGTGTTATTGTACTCTTTGTATCTGGTGTATTTTCCATGGAAATAAATAGGAGGCATTACTTTAAGGTTGACCTACATATTTAGTATTTCAATATCCAGTAGTATTGAGTATTTATTAACATTTCCTTTGGCCAGGACTCCAATTTAACTTCCTATCTTTTGAAGCATACACTTTGGAGAATGTCTTCCCCACAAATAAGCATATACTAGAAAAACGTAATGATCTCTGCTGAAGGAAAGACGTGGCTAATTTCTGTATTCTACTCCCTCCACCTCAGTTCTCACGAGGAGCCCACTGAAGCCAATTGGCTTAAACACAAAGGAGACTGCAATCCCATGAGAAGAAAGGAGAGGTTTTTTGGGACTTCCTTTGCAGCAGCTCAAAGGGCATCTGGCTGGCACACAGAGGAGTCATTGCTGCAGCCCTGCTACCTAAGGTAATGAGGACTGGGCAGGACAGGAAAATGAGGAAATGCAGCTTGGCTTTGCCCTCTTCTGTCCCGGCTAGTACAGCTACACTGGCATGGAAGCTGCTGAGATGTGCTTTTAGCATAGACTAACCATGAGACTTCCTACATTGGTCCATTCCTAGACAGCAAAGCATCTGAGCAGGTTCTCAGCTCAGACTGCATGCCCAAGCCATAGAGACTTCAACTAGCTGCTCACTTTTGAAAAATATTCCAAATACTTTGCTGAACAAAGGCCCTCATTGCAATCTTGTCAACAAAGGGGAGACAGCACATAAGGCAGAAATGTGTCTCCAAATAAGTACTTTTAGCATAGAGAACTAGCCATATCCTGTCCTCAGACATGCATTTAAATCTAATGTATCCTACTGAGGCTATTCATGGGAATAAAGAAGAATAGGGAAGGATTTAGACTCAGATTTGGAAGAAAAATAAACAAGAAACAATATGAAATATATATCTATACTTTCCCATGTTCTTGAGAAATAATTTTCTTTTTATTTAACAAAAGTAAATTTTGTCTACTATTTTTTTCCATAGAAATATAGAGCAAAAAGAATTGGTAGATGTCCAACAGGACTATCTAACTTTAACATGTTAAAGATTTTTACCTATAGAGATACCATCTGAGCTTCAATAACACAATAGCATCATGTGGAAAACTGTAGGCCACTACTAAAAAGGAAAAATCCAGTAAAAATACATCTGAACTCTATGCCTGACTACAGAGACCAGATATTTTTATTTTGGAAATCAGGCAGATGAGGCTCATATTCCTTATCAGTATTGGTAAAATTAGCATTTGTAATAGTAGTTCATACCCTAGGGATAAACTGAAGACTTTTAACATAACCTAAATTGTCAGCAAGCCACTAAACATAAATGGTGGATATAAGAGAATTCATTCTGCTCGTCTTGAGACTCCTATCTGAGTTAACTTCCTGTGTTGCTATCACACATCACCACATACAACCTGATCAAAAGGCAACTGAAATCAACAGCTGTGTTGATGCTTGATTTCAATGGTGGACTGATCAAGTACATAATGCTGTGTTTCAAAACAAAATGACCTATGGAATTAAAAAGCCCTGCAGAACAATTTGCTGGACAGGCTTAATGGTCTATTGCAGTGATATTAAAAATAATTATTTTAATTAATACAAAAACAATTACAGTATAAAAAAGCAAGTGGCAGACCTAAAAGAAAGCTCGCTTCAAAAGCGTATTACACTTCTTGTACATTGAAAATAGATTGATAACAAATAGATTTTGGTAAGTTTTTTTTATTACTGCAAAATATACAAATGTGTACTCTTAAAATTACACCCTAAGAGGTGGAATTTTACAATATAGCACTTTTTGTGTTATATTATTTCAATAAATATAAAAGCTACAGTAGATACATTTACTATTTTGGGTTTGGGATTTTTTTTTGGACATAATCCAAAAAAAGTGGTGAAGAATGCTAATTCAATTTTAAAAAAGAAAAAATCACAGAAAACACATTTTTTTTTTCTCTCAGCATCTTTAAATTTTTCTGTCACAGGTGTTTTTGCTAAAAGGCTTTTTAATTTTTTTTTTTGCATCAATATTACTTTCAGTGCATGAGTAGATTGTTATTTAAGTACCACTCTGCGCCCTGCTAGAGATTAAATTGTAAAGTCCTGTTTTAATAAAAGGTTTGTATTTAATAAAAGTACAGAAAACAAGGCAAACATTTTTAAAAGATTCCTTAGAATTATTTGAATGAAATCTCTTTCTTCAGCATGGATTTCTCATCATCAAGCCTTCTTAAGGTAGGACTACTTGTTGATTCCGTGGGTTGCCCTATTTCTGGAGGGCGTGCAAATCAGGTCCAAAATATAAGAGGTTAATCCTCAGAAATCTAGCTATGACCTACAGTTTTCTGTCTGCTACTAACAAGTAGCTAAAGTGCAATAGTGCCAGGCTCCCTTTCAGAATAATACAGAATCAGCGTGCAGATTCAGTTGCTGGCTAAGATAAAGCTATACCTTATAGCTAATGATTTTGATACTGTGGCCTAAATTTACCTTGGCAATGGGTAAAGAATGATTTGGTGGACTGAGAAGTGAAAAGGTTGTATGTTTAAATAAATGAATTAAGTTCTTGTGCTGTAAGGATAATTACGATTATTAAACAGACTACAGAAAGCTTGAAAAGAATAAATGCAACATAGTGCAAAGTGCCCTTTGGAGAGTCTAGCAAACCCCATTTTTTTCATTTTCTCTGGTAGCCAATTTTCCATAGAAAGACACACCCATTCACACCTACTGATTTACCAAGAATAATTACAACTTGCAATTCTATGTCTTGTTCAGCTATGCAGTCCTTTCCCTCATAACTGTTATTATGCAATTAAGCATGGTGAGGGAGGTAATGGTCATCTATTGATTACTCTGATTTTCAGTAAGAGACAGCCACTCCCAGGGTGAAGCAATCACAGTACACCCAGTACTGTGCGACAATTTAGTACAAAGGAATAAGAATTCATTATTCAGCTGAACCTGCTTTAACTGGAAAAACAGGAGGAGCCAGGATTTGTCTGGAACATCAGTTCAAGTACCCTACTCATACATAAAGACCTGTGAGATATTAAGTGAGAAATCCACCATAATTATGACTTATGTTTTGTGAGTCATCAGGGAATCAGCACCTGCATAAGCCCAGCGGCTCTTCCACCGCTGTGTGACATTAGTCTAGCCCCGACTCAAAACGAAAACCAGTACCTTTTGTGACACATTTGAACATTTTCAAAGATGTTGCCTATATGTTTTTAATTCAGTACTGATTATCTGAAGCTTTGAAAATGTGAAGAGGTGACATTATACAAAAATGGTTTTTCACCTATCAGAAACTTTGCTTTGTAAGTCAGATGCTAAGAAATAGGAGGCCATTACAGAAACTAGAGAAGAATGTGTCTGAGCACACCTTGGCGATATTTCCTTTTTGCTTTACTTATGCTGCAAGAGGTGGACTAGAAGGGGATGATGTGCTATGTGCTATGTGCCATTACCAGTAGCCCTTACACAGTGACACCCCAGGGATCAGGATCTGTGGATTGAAGGGCCATTTTTATTTTAGGAACAGACACAGAGTCTGTAACATGGCTCCCACTACCACTGTAAGCTTGCATACTGTTGTGTGAGAGACAAGGTAGGGAAATTGCATCAAAAATCTCTCTTCTTTCTCTGAGGGTTTGCTACATGTACGTTTTTGTCTATGGAAAATGCTCTCAATTCACCCCCTTTTTGAATTATCCACTTTCACTTTTAACAGCTTTCTTTTTTTCTTTCCTAGAGAGCTCTTTACATGCTCAATAGGACTTCTCCCCTTCTCTCTTCTCTCATGTTCGTGACTCAGATACAACAATAGATTTAAATCTCTTCTTGTTCAGTACTCTTCACTTCTGATGCAGTTATCAGTCTCAACTCACAACATATTAAACAAATCAGCTCCAGCCCTTATCTCTCTCTTCTTCAAGACTGTATTTCTATAAGCATAACTGCTCCATAAAAATAGATGTTCACCTGCAAACAGAAATTTACCTGCAAACTATCCCAAACTACAGATTCCTTTTTGGTGGTGGTCATGTTAAGTGCCTAAAATGTCTCTCTGTTATGTCGGCAAGCATTTGTTAGAACATCACTGATGTTAGGAATTACACAGGGATTACACAAGTAGGAATTCTGCACTTGCAAAAAAAAGCTGTTTTATATTGGCAAGCACAGCCTTTCCTTTTAACTCTAAGAGGTCTGAAACTATATGGGCTTAAAACCATGCCAGTATTTTACATAGGAAATCAACTTCAGGCACTTTCTGGAGTTTAACTGATTTTTACTGGAGGTTTGATTTTCCCACCCTTTCTTTTGTGTGTCTGCATGGATGCACAGATAGATTTGTTTTACTTCAAGGGTTTGAATTTCTAAGGCATGAAAAGATCTCAAAGTATTTTTTTAGAAGTAATCTCTCCAAAACATTTCAATGCTTGTATTTTGAGGGACAGTAAAATTGTGTATGCAGGGCAGGTTGCTGTCATGAAAACACGTTGCTGTCACTCTATTCCTATCCTCTGTATAATAAATGAGTGGCAAATATCTCTGTGAACTCTGAAGATGTCATAAAATAGCTGTATCCCCACACTTACCTTTGTCTGCCTTCAGCTGTCTGTTCAAGTCAGGCTTCCTGACTTTACCTCTCCAAGGGAGAGGCAGGGTTTCACAATTCTTCTACGACCATACTGAGCTACGGGACACTGTCTCTATAGTAACTTGGACAGTATGAATGGACTTGCAGCTTTTCTTTCAGGGAGGCAACAAATACTCCACTTAATTAAAAACGGAATTTTACATAAATATTTAAGCTTAAGTATGTAATATTTAATATTTCAAACAAAGGGATTCAAAAAGAACAGTCTATACGCATATTTACTCTGCTTAAAGCTTTTCTCTCCGTTAATGGAGGTCTAATCTGGCCTAATTTCTCTGTAAACTTTAGCAATATCTTTCATCTTAGCCTGCTCAGACATAAAGCTTGACTGCTCTGAAACAGATCTCCTGATCTTTCCTATGTGGGAATTTGTTTGGTTGTTTTTTCCTTTGCCTGCTTGAACTTTCATCATTTTAGGTGAGATGCATTTTTTATATCAATTAGGGCATCAGCTGAATCTCCGGGGCTACTAGGACCTCAAAATCTCATGTTCTTCTAAGAGGCACCCCGCTGACAAATATTCTCTGTCTTTTGTTCTTTTCCTCCTGATTCCTACCTGTTGAATTCAGTTATTTTGAACCAATAGCCAAGTCAACATACTGTATTCATAAATTATTACTGAGAAGCTCCACTTTCATCACAGCCGCTATGGGACTTCCTGCAGATCCAGCCTTCAGAGCACACCATGAATGATGTACCAGAGATTCTTTATGTCTTCCCCTCTAGATAGTGCTTTGGTATTCTGATAACCTATTTAACCTGTATTTATATTCATTAGTTGTATTTTGCCAGTGTTGATACTGAGGGTCTTCAACAGTGCTAACAGCATTCACTAACATAGATTTAGCACTACAGAGCACTCAAGGAAATGCTTTCTTGGATCAGTAAGGCACCAAAGCTAGTAGTTAGCTAGCAGTTAGCTGTTGATACCAACCAAAGTTAGTATCAACAAAATGAATAGTCCTCATGATGGCACAATTTTAATTGATTTTTCCTGTTTTGCAAATTTAACATGCTTTCTGATCTTCCAGAAGACTGAATCTCATGTAATAGAAGAGTTACGGTTTATACTGCAGCAGAAAAATTTTACATAGCAATACCAGAGGCACTCTCTTCTTTGAGTCAGTAAAGAAGAGGTTTCCCAGCAACAGCAACATTGTAGAGGTGCTACCAGATAAAATATAAAATCACAGCCCTGAGCACTTGCTATCATCAAGCATCCCCTTGCACTTAGCACAAGATTGAAGGTGTTAGTTCCATTTTCCTGGCCAGATTCCCCTGTGATATTTAAATCCCACATGTAGCTTCATCCTTTCTTAGGGTTCCAGCTCCTGGCTTGCTGTGTGTCCTTACAAAACTGTCAGTTTCCAGCCAGGGATAAGGAAAAGGGGAAGTATGTGTGAGAGGTTTATTTGGTTGGATTAGTAAACAAAAGACAGTTTTGAAGTTAAGGTATTGTTTGCTTTGGACATCACAAATGGTGGTGATAAGCACCCCAGTTAATTCCTACAATTAATGCTAACACTTCTTCATGTACCTCTTTTCTCCTGCTTCACAGTACATTAAGAAAGGGTAAGTGATACGAATATTGGAATGGTTACCTGTTTTGAAGGGAAGCTTTTCATTTAGGAGTGTTTGCAGTTGCACTGAATAGCTGTGTGTCTGCTGCCACGTTTTCTTTTGTCTTTCTCAGCTCTGCAGTCTGCTCTCTGGCACAATCTAACTGTTTTCTGACACCAGAGAGCTCTGTTTAGACTGACAAGCCTCAGAAGCCAAGTGAAAGCGAATTTTGAGCAAAGGCTTAAACTGAGTCTCAGCTGTGGTGTGAATGAAAGAGAACATTTTCCATCAAAACTTGCATTAATATTCCTGTCATACATACTGAATTTTATCTGTATTTTGGATGCTCTGACAGTTATTATATGAGCTTTGTCTAAAAGTTACCTCACTGTTTAATTAACACTTAGGTTGTATCTTAAAATCTACAGCTTTTTCAAGCATATTCATTTGTAGAAATAATGTTATATGAACTTTTCAGGTTAAGTAATTGTCTCAGCACAGATGTGTCCAGTATTTACTCTGAATTGAAACGCATTCTGATTAGATGTGGGTGTTCTGTTTTGATAGAAGCGCTAAAGAGTACCAATTACATATTTTTGCAAGTGCAAATGCTTGTATGTGCAAATTAACTTTTTTGCATTCTCTAATACAAACTTTTCAATTTTTGCAGGCACGTTTATGGATCTCTTAAAAATTTGGCATTCTCAGCAGGAGAACTCTATTATTGAGTTCTAAAATAGTTATCCTTATTTTCAACTTTTACACACTTAAAATATAGTCAAATGATTTCAGAAGTTAATGTATAAACCCTGTAAGACCACTAATCATATTAATGTGGTGGTGTGATAAAAAATTAACATGTATAAAAATGTATTGGATATAATCAGTTAATCGATTAAAAAGATACAGCAAAATAACCTGGGAACTAGAGCATGATGTATAAGCTGTGCAACATCATGTTAAAAACTCTCAAAAGGATTAAATAGAAGCCAATAAAAAACCCTGAAAATCAGGAGAAATTGATGGATTTAATAAAGTTTTTTTGGAAAATTAACTCTCCTAATATTACCTCAAAAATGCAACCATAGAAAGAAGATAGAAAGTAACTGCCTTTTCCCTTCGAAAAAAATAACCCAATGTAAACATTTTATGCTTGCTCAAAATTTTCTTCCAAAACAATGAATAAGGTTATGATCCTTTAAGGAAAAAGAAGTTTTGTTACTTACAAACAAAAAATTTCCATATATTGAAAAAGAAATGTTCCAGGGGAAGTTCTGTCCAGATATACTAAGTTTTGTTTTATCTCATTGGTTCTGGCCACTGTCTTTGTCCTTGGCCTATATACATGTCCCTGAGACATGTATGTTGTCCTCAGGGCTTCCTAGAAGCCAAAAACCAGCCAGTACTATTTATTCCATAACCTCTGGTGATCATAAAGGACTGTGGAGAAGGAAAGTTACATCCTTGATGGCTCTTCATAGAATGAAATTGAGAGCTGTAGTGAGCCTACACATTTTGGTCAAGACTCTACAGGTTTCATATTACCACATTTTAAGGCTAGGAGTTATATTTCAGTTGTGCAGACAAAAGTATGGGTCAAATGTCTCTACTGCTTGAACATGTAGAAGTCAATCTCTACTGAAGTCCAATATAGAAAAAAAAGACAATGGGAAAAGAGTTGGTCACTTGCTGAGAGAGTGTTGGCAAAGATTGTATCAGCAGATGAATACAATACAGTCTTCCAAAGCTGTTAACATGGATCCCAGCATGTGACCTACACCTTATTATGTTCTAACCTATGCTACTGTCTGCAGTGCTCACGGAACCCTAAATCTACCTGCGTTTTAGGGTCCTAGTTAACATTTTGCATAGACCTAATAACAATTTCATGGTTCCTCAGAGCAAATCTAATGGTCCCTGAAAACTTATTTAATACGAGGAAGGGAAGCAATTGTTTGAAAACAATATTTACCCAAAAGACTACAATGACTCATTAGATACATTGTATGTGGGCTTTTTTCACTTTACAGTGCATTATTGAAAAAAAATATAAAATTTAACAGCTCCCCTGAAACCTCTTAATCCATCATGTACTTCCTTTGTACAGTTCCGTGGTTTACTGTTGTGAAAGTACAAAAAAGCTCTGCAGTGCAAAATACTGTTCTTATTAAGTACAGTTACTGTTTCCAGTAAAATATTTCAGTAAAAATAACTCAGGCTTTTGAGTTAGCCTCAGGAATGTGAGTTTTTTAAACTCTTTTAAAATTACTACAATATATTTTACACCAACCATTTGCCAAATTTGTTTTCTCTCAAATTAGACTAATGTTTGTGATAGGGCAGAAATGTGGGTAAGTAACAAATAAATTTTCAGTATGGGACTAGGGATTTTACAACAATTTTGCAAATTAAAATCTTTTACGTCTCTTAATAAAGAGTTACATAAAGCAACATATTCATTGACAACTGCGTTAAGCTTTTACTCAGAGGACTCTTCTATGAGCAAACTCATGGAGTAACTTGTGGACCAGGCTCTAAATCCAATAGATTGGTTATGCTAAAGATATACTATGTCTTATACGGTAACTAAGAAAGCAGTAAAAGAAGGAAAAATTCAAATATTTTGCATTAGTTCTATTAACAACTTGTAAGTGACTAATAAAAATTAATCAGGAGATCATTTTTGAAATTAGATATCTCGATAATTTCACAGTCTGACTTTTCATAGATGCAGAGCACCCATACATCAAGTTTAGACACAGAAGTCATTCAGTATTGTTATTAACAATACAGAAAACAAAACAGAACAACGAAAAGAACAAAAACCACCCCTCCCCATCCAAAAGTAAAAAAACAACCCAAAAGCAAACAACAACAAAAAAAACCAAACAGGGCAAAAACTGAACTATTATTCCTTTGATTGACACCAATACAAATTTAAGGAAATCACAATTGAAATATCTTACTACTTATGATGAAACATTTAGGATACTCATAGATAACAATGAAATCGTTAAAAACATGTCGCTCATTGCTGAACGCTTATGCTACATTTGATCATGATATTGTTAGCTTTTTGGATATTAGGTGCAAAAAAGTGCAAATTATATTTAGTCAACTGTTACAGTACCACATTACAAAAAGTATTCTCTAGGCCACAGAGGCCACCGCAGATAAAATTTATATTAAGATAAATGTATACACAAAATAGTTTTTCAATCTTCACATATCTGTCTATGTATGTATATCAGCCTTGTACAACCACTGTGGAAATGATCTAGGCCACAAAATCTCATGAAGATGATGTTGTGAGAAAAAACCAACAGCAAAACATAAAGAGAATTTCTTCTCCTATTTAAAATATTAGACACATGGAGCAAATGGAGAAATTAAATTTCACAAGGTTGCTTTGTATTTATGGTGATGAAAATACAATCTCAAACAGGGAGGATCAGTATTCAGTGTTACCAACCTTCTCTGGGAAAAATATTTCTGTCTAGAGGCCACGAAAAACAACTTGGAACGGACATCAAAAAACTTGGGTTGGAGCCTTTAGTATTATTATTAATATGTAAAGAATGCCCAAAAGCTTTATTTGTTTATTTGGTTTACTTTCTCTATGTGTGTAAAATTGTTATACATTTCTCCACTTTTTTGCCTTAGAAACACCTGAAATGTTAAGGCCAGCCTTCCCAGCTTTCCTAGAACAGTCAAGATGTTACAAGGCATAATTGACTGTCTTAAGGATTAGTTAAAGGAATGGAGGTGGCTGGATCTTAATTCATTCTGTGTCAATCAGGCCAAACTAGTCAAACCCAAGTGGTTCTTTGCAAGCCTCTCTAAAGCCTCTTTTCTCTTCATAACTGGATTAATTTCCACAAATTTTTCCTTTATCATAAAACAATCTCCCGTTTTTCTCATGTATGACAGTTCTGTTAAAATGGTTTACTGGAAAATACTATCTTCCCAGCTATCTTTATATGTTACAAAGATACAAAAATAGCAACCACCTCAACATTTTTCTGGTTGCAGTTCGGTTTTCAAAATCTCAGGTCCAATCATTCAGTCTGTTCTGTGCCCTTCATAGGGAAAAAAAAAAAAAGGAAAAAGAAAAAAAAACCTGATTGATATAAATTGCTATGTTAAAAAAAGTTAAACCTACCAAATAATATGCAGTTATCTCCCAGTTTTTCAAATCAGCTCATTTAAGCCGACACTTTTGTAGTTTCTGTCAGTGTGAAATGAAGAAATGAAATGAATTTAGTAGTACATAAAATTGTTACATTTCAGTTTCTTTTTTTACCCATATATTGATACAAAACACATCTCAAATTCACATTGAACATCTAATTTGAGGCATCTAGACAGGGACCAGAAACCATCCCACATAATCTATGCACTCAGTTAAAAATACTTCAAACAAATCTAACATTGTCATACTAAGTCATCAAGAAACAGAAAAATATTTTGTGTAACTGCAGCTTTTGTGCATGTTTCTGAATAGCTATAATTCATTAAATAAATTCTTTAATGTCAGAGCGTTTTCTCACCTACAGTTTGGCCTGAATAAAGACTGAATAAGTACTGCATGATGCCCACAGCAAACAGGCTTTACCAAAAGGACTAGATGCACCTGCTTAGGAGGAACTTACATTTCTGTGGAGCTACATCAACCTCCATGCAGCTCCTCATAGACACTTTTGCCGTCCACAATGACACATCCACGTGTTGTTTGGTGCTATGCAGAGACATCCAAGCAAGCTCTTCATCAGCCGGTGGATAGCTGAAGCAAAACAGCTGCTGACCTGGATGCACATGCCTGGTAGTTATGCTGGACAGTTTAACGAGTTTCTATAGGTGCAGCAGGCATCCTGATTGCTGGAATATTGTAAGTGCATAGATCCAGTCATGGGACCTCTTCCATAAAGGCTGAACTAAAACCTAGTGAAGCCAGTAGGGTCCTACTCAGTAGACGTGGCTTCAGTGGGCTTTTGATCAGTCCTTCCATGTTGCCCAAGGAATTTACTAAAATTTCAAACACTCAAACCTTGACAATAGTTTTTTGTTGTTGCTGTCTTTTTTTTTTTTCCACACAACATTCAGCTTGAAATCTTATCTTGTCATACAGAATTTAGAGCAATTTAGAGAAGATTTACTACAAGAGCCATACATGACTATTTGCTCTCCCTCAAAAGGATTAAGCATTACCATCTGCAGTGGTTTTGAATTGCTTAAGAGATTGTTCTTTCTGATTTCTTTGCCTATTTAAAGATGCAGGTCATATCAAAGCACTGCTTGGATATGAAACTGAATATACGCCAGAGAGAAAACACGTGAGTGAATTTTTATGAGCAGAATTATATTCGGCTCAAGTCAACTTCATTCATAAGATAAGAAATTATTATAAATTGTAATATAAGATTTAGAATAGGAAAAATGTATTTTAATACAAAAATATGGATACAGTTCATCTGCAGAAGCCAAACCTGTTTATGTAGATGTGAGCTGCGTGGGAGCATTGGACACTGAACACGATGAATCTCTTGTTCCTTAGGGTGTAAGAGGTGGTTTTGGTGATGAACAAGATCCTTGGCTGTCAAAACTGGTTGCTCGTCCAGGCAACTGCAAGAAAAACATTAATTTTACAAACATTATTAATCTGGCCATGACTCACACGCATTTCAGAGGATGAGGGAATCCCTCAAAGAACAACTTCAGTCACAACTAGACCCTTTCTGGATCAAAGTCTTCATCAGAACTAATAAAGGAAGGAAAATTCCTAAAGCGACTTCCTAAAAATTTCTCTCACTCTTCTACAGGAGTGGATTTATTTTATGTCCAAGGGCTGGTACCTACTTTTTGATACCTACATAATTCAAAGAAAGCCAGAAAACTCTCAAAAGAAGCTTCAGTTTTGCATTGAGTTGGTTTCCCTGTCCTCACACTCTTCTTCAGGTATTCTACTGAGGCCTTGTTTTTTTTCTACGTATCGCTAGAGACGCTGTGCAGAAATGTGGTACACAGCGAGGAAGAGAAATGGCCCATGCTGCTTCAAACAGCAAATCATTTTTCTACAGAGATCCATTTGAGTGAGGTCTAGACAGTGTGTCCTCTGTGTCCCAAAGCAGGGCCTGCTGCTCCTTGAGTGTTCAGGATGAATCTTTTCAAACCCAAAGCTGATCAGCATTATGTATACAGAAAACCAGTAAGATGGGCCACAGCAGGCTGAAGAGGGAGTCCACTCTTAGTGAGTTGTAGATCTAGTCACCCATGTATGTGAATAAGCTTCCAACAGATGTCTGCTTGAGTAATTCTGCAGGTAGTTGTTGGTATTTTGCCTCAAATTAGCATAATTAGCAGACCACTTTCAGATTAATCTTTTAGCAACGTAACTCTTAATGATACAGATTTTTGAATAGGAAATGATTGCTTTTGAACTGCTTACAAATGATACCTTATAAATGGATGTAAGATCAAAATCTCTGGAATTTTAAAGGTTTTAACGTTACAATGCTGTATCACATCATATCCTCATGAAAATGTTTGGAATTGCAAATATAAACAAATAATAAACTAAAGCAAATAGATTTAGATTGTGCTAAAGATGTTATAACTGCTTGATAGATGGGCAGTCGCAACCATGTTGCACAGACTTTCATGATTCTTAGAAGCACATATATGTGAGACAGAAAATAACACCAAACATTCAATACTTTGAAAAGGAGAAAATTGTGCTACTTCTTACCTCTACCAATGGATGCCAGTGAGTTATTGGTTTACGTGGGTAAGCCAACATTTCATTCCAGTGATCTCTTCCAAGCCCTTCAGCATCAATTCCTGTCCGACATACCCCAATGACCTCATTGTGCCCTACTCTGAGAATTGTAAAGAGACAGAGTTTTGTTTTTTAATATAGTTTTAATAATATTTGATGGATAATTCAATTTACTATTTTCATGCAGCACAGAATGTATGATCAAGCTTTTTCCAGTATTTATTACAGATATTAGTTTTAGTGATAGTATAGTAATATGTATTTCTGTGATAGCAGCATCAAAAATTTCCAGCCACTACCAGACTGCTTCCCGGAGCTATAAAAATGTCAACGAAGACTTAACCTTTGCCATTGAAAGGTTACAACCCTAAAAACTCAAGGATAAAAAAGGACTGTAATACTTTAATATACCAAATGATCTAGAAGGAAAAGCATGCTTAAATTTTGTTGTAAAGGAAGGTAATGGAAGATGCTAGGGAAAAAATTCCTGCTCCAAATGTTTCAGACATAATTTCACACTATATGTCCTAGCTCTAATTAATGTAATTGGAACTCCAGCTAAAAATGTGAAAGGCAAGGGGTAAAGCTGTAACAGTCTATACCTCGATATTTCAAATTTCCTGGCAGTGTCATAGACTTGTTGAGGGAATCCAGAAAGCCATTTTTTATACCTTGGCTATAGATATCTGAGAATAATATTTCCTACCTTCCTCTTAGTGAATGTTTTGAAAGGAGCAGCTGGAGGGAACTGAAGGTGTGTAAGTTGCTGTGCTATCTCCTCCAATGGCGCTGCAAAGCCCCTTTCACAGTTGACTGAAAATATCTTCCTGATAGAATTTATATAAGCAAAATGAAATCCGATGGAGAGGAAAAGTAATCTGATGTTTTGCGTTAGCCAACTGGACTTTCACTGTTTATTTGCCTTGCAATCTCAAGAGCTCATTACTAATAGCCCTTGAATGAAGCAGACTTGGCTCATACATGGCACTGTCAGTCACTGTCTAATTTGCCTTGCCGTCTTTGAGTTATTCTAAGCAGAAGTCTTTTCAATTCTCAGTAAAGACACAGATTAGTTGAGGCTCAGATGTGTAATCAGTGAGGGCTCAACCAAAGGATTCATCCAAAGAACTAATTATGACTTAACTCAATGAGGTAATTAGGCATCTAATGCTTTCTTAGGCATCTAAATTTCCATTGATTTCAAATAGCTCACAAAATAGAATAGAAATTAGAGGCATGAGTGTCTTTTAAAACAGGAGACATAACTGATGAGCTTTTATATAGTGCAGCCACCAGATGTGGACAGAAACGCATGCCAGTGCTAGTGGTGGGTAAGGAGATTTATCTAAGATTCTTTCTTGTCACAGATAAAATTGACTGAGCTCTAACAGTTGTGGAAGCTTTAAACCTCTTCAGGAAAGGGCCAAAGACTATCATTTGCAATACCGTGCTGACTTGAAAATTCAAGGAGGTAGAAATCCTCCTTGCTTTGCTCCATTGCAAGAAAAGCTTGCAATGATCAGATATCTAACCAAAGATTAATGTTCAGAGAGCAAACTGTGCTTACCGATCATAATCCATCACTGCAATGGAGAGGCTGACCTGGTCCACATTCTCTGGAGGGATATCAAAGATGATGGCCTCATTATAAACTGGATTGAGTGTGTTCTTCTTTGTGGTTGTTTTCCGCTTTTTCAGTCTTCGGCCCTCACACATCAGTGACACTTTGACATATGGATCTGAGTAACAGATTATCAGTTGTGTGTACTTGGACTCAAAGTCATTCAAATGTGTAGCATAAATGCAGTATTTTTTGTTGGAATGGCATATTGACAAGGCACAAAATTACTAAATTTTTAGTGACCTTGGGAAATCATATTTTCAAGATGCCGTCAATGCAATGGAAAGGTGTAAGCTTTCTGAATGGATTTACCAACCTCCAGACCAAAGATAACAAACACAAGGGCTGCCAGGAAAGTAATGCCTCCTATTTTATTATGTTGGCCCACGACGTCAGAGGTAGATGTTGGTGGTGTGGCAGCAGAGGTTGAACCTTCCCACCAACATTCCATTACGCTTTGTTGCCATGCAACAGATAGCAGCAGAGGGGCAGCCTGACCAAATGGCGGCTGACGCGGAAGTGCGTATGCAGCAAAGGTGTGCAATTGAATTCCTCCGTGCAGAAAAATTGTACCCATTGACATTCATCAACACTTGCTGAACATTTAAGGAGACCAAACAGAGGATGTGAGCACAGTGAGGCGGTGGGTGGTGCTTTTCAGCAATGACGATACCATAGCAGCTGTGAAACAGTGGGTCACTTCCACTGCTGCAGATTTCTATGAGGACAGCATGTAGACTCTTGTTCATTGCTGGCAAAAATGCACAGCTAATGGTGGTGACTGTGTTGAAAAATAGTGTTATGTAGCTGAGAATTTGCTCTATCAATTAATGTTATTGTGCTCTTTATACCTATTGTAGTTTCCATGGAATTAAATAGGAGGCATTACTTTCAGAGTGACCTATGTAAATCTGTACAGGACCTACACCCATTCTCATGTTACTTCCATTCACAACAATGCTAAACACATTCTAAAAGAAGGGGTTACTTTTTGCTCCCTTTCTGAATAGACTCTGCCACGTTATTTAAAAAAGTAGATTCACCTGATGAGCCAGTTATATCCATTGCTTTGAGATTTCTGCATTTGATGACTGTTAATGTCATTCTCCCAGCAGTAGGCAAATAACAAAGAGAAAACATGATCTCACCCAAATCTATGCTTTCCTGAAAAAGAAAAGCAATTATTAGAAATCCAGCCACTCTGCCAACAATTCAGTTCAGATCCTGCAAGATTTAGAAATGTTGCTAACATACAGAGATACTACTTTTGCAGCCTCAGATATACTTGAAGAGATTACAAACAAGAATATTTGGAAATTATTTCTATAAAATACAGAAAGAGTACCAATATTACATGTTAGTGACATGATCTAGAATTACTAAATTGAGAATTTTAATCAAAAGTGTAGCCAAATTTTCTGGATGCCTGATACACTGGTGTTGAATTCACAGTTCGAAATGCTGTGGAACATAGAATGTCATGCTCTTCTCTTGGAAAAACTCAGATTCCATCATATCCAATATAAAAAAATCACGTGAGATATCTAGATCACATACATTTCCTTGCATCTTAGCTACTGAAATGAATGTAGGAGTTTTATTCATGTACATATGTATGGATATGAAAAGTTCATTCAGAGTGCTTCAAAAAGATGAGTGCACTTGTAAATGTTACTAGTCTTATTGATTTTACTGTGTTCAGTGGGTTGTTTTGTTCTAGAAGAAAAGCAAAACAAAGGAGTAGAAGCTCAAGCTTCCACTTCTGAAGGACAACTTCTAGGAGGATTATATACTAGAGAAGATGGATGAGGTCTGTGTGGATCTTGACAATGCTTATAGAGAGATAGTTTCTATGTTGAGAAAATGCGCTGTAAATTGAAACAAAATGATGTTGCTATACAGTAGAAATGCTACACCTGACAAATGTGATCTAAGGAGGAGAGTTTCCATCAATTCTTTTTTCTTTCTTTCCTAATTATACATGAGAATGCGTAATTCCCCTAATATCACACAAATTTAGTTTTTGAGATATGTTCTGTGTTGTTCCTGTTCTTTTAAGATATTAAATTACTCTTCCCTCCTCCTTAAAACAAACAAACAAAGAAAAACAAACAAAAAAAACCCACCACAGATGAACAAACAGCAACAACAACAACAAAAACCAACCACCACAACACATTAAAAACAAGTGAGGATTTTTAAATAATAGCTTGCAAGGAGCTTGTAAGGTGGTCAGTTCGGTAATACAGCAATTCCCAGGGATGTTTATATGATCTCAGAGGATTATTTTTAACTTTACTAAAAAGCTTATTTTTAATGTCACAGCTTCAATATTTCATCTGTCAGACATGCAACTATCCTGAGATTGCAAATTTGAGTACTGCTGGATTTATGGTACAACTGTTTTAGCATCAGAAGGCAAGCGCAATGTATTTTTTAATGATATATGGTAAAATAATTATTGCTGTGTAGATGACAAACATATTGCTTGTAGTTATGAGACAGAATAGTGCTTCTTCACGTTTTTCAGCTGCTTATATGAACAGTCATTAACTTCCTTTGGGTTAATGTTCTATTTAAATTGTAACAGATACTTCAGATCTTTCTTGAGTAAAGTTGGACTTAATCACATGCCCCAGTAATATTATTCTTTTTTCCTGCATTGTAAACTCAGTTTTAGAATAGCTTTAAAATCTCTGTTGCGCTGGTAATAAAATTAAATAAAATAAATTGCACTGGTAATAAAATTTTGTACAGGTTGTTCAGTTCACAAGTTCAGTAATTTTGCTGGAATTCTGTTCTGAGAATTAAGATTGGTATGCCTGTGAACATGCACCATGGGCAAATTTCATGCTTGTCAAGATTTCTTGGGATTTCAAAATGATTTAGCTCATTCAATCTACATAGGATAAATACAGCCATTTGATATCTCCTTTGCTCAACCCCTTACTTTGCCACACATACTGCACAATTTTGTGTCACAGAATACACACAGAGAAAGTGAACAAATTCAGTTTTCTACTTCAAAAAATATAAAACCTGAACAAATGAAGTGTAATACTTTCCAATTATTTATTAAAGTGGTAGCTGCCCTCTGTTAAACTTTACAGTTACATCATGTCTGAAATCTGTGTTTTAAGCATAGCTTCTGTTACTAGCATTGCTTTCTGAATTCAGAGTCTGATCATTGGTCATTATATCTGTACGTGAAAGATATCTCATCCTTTTCTTTGAAAAAGAAATGCAGTTCCCCTACATCCAGCACTTCAAAGTGTGAGGTCTATACTGATGGAGGTGATGAGGATGGGTTGGATCATAGAGCACAGTAAGCAGATCATGAAAAAGACTAAGAGGGCATAAATTCTTCTTTCAGAGAGATGATTCGTGTAGGTGAATAGAGAGAAAGCCATTTTTTGCAAGATGGGAATATGAATTTGACTCTTCTGTTATTACATTCTGAAGAGAAATTATATATGCTCAGAAGTTTGGGTGAGCTTAAATGATAAACAAGAATTCAGATAGGGCTATTTACCATGACTTAAATGCTTTTAAAAAAACATTACTCAAAATACTTGCAAAATCACGTGGCGGCTACTTTATCTTAGTTTTCTGAAGACTTGTGAAAATCATCAGTGCTTAACAAAATGAAAACAATTTGATACTTATGTTCTTTTTTTTTTAAAATGCTCTTTCCTTTCTAAACTGCATGTACTGAAATCATACTAAAAAAGAGCTTGGAAAGTTTCCTGCAATCAAACCCAGATTTTTGACCATGAAATGAATAAGCAAGATGCCTAACATGAAATAATGCCTGGACAACGAATGGGGGTGATGTTTTCACTCCACACAGCAGGCTGTCCAAAGGGAAGGTGCACTGAAGTTAGTAGAGCTCTGTAATCTGTGCTACAGTACACCTCAATTTGAGGTAATAAGGGATAGGTTTAACATTGGAAAAAGGCCCTCTATCTCTCTTTATTCAGGCATCCTCTGATATCTGTGATCTACACCTGGAGAAAAAGTGTCTCATGTTGCCCTGAAATACACGATTTTCATATGGCAGAACAACTCATGTTGCTCTGTGCACTATTACAATAGATAAATTCTGCAGTAGACTAGAATACATACTATTTCAAATAAACACCCTTGTCCATGTCTAAGACATTTGTGAGTATCTCATTGTAATACCAAAAGGCTAGAAATAAAATTAGTAGCTACCCTGCACTGATCTGTAGACACCATGTAACTCTCCATCCGTTGAAAAGAACATGCTGTTGCAGATTGCCATCAAGCAATTAAGAAATCCCATGGTCTTCTGATGTCAAATACAAATCCTTTCAGAATCCTTTGAAACAACTCTGATGTTTTCCTCCTTTTAATTTAATTTTGGTTGCAGCTTTTGCTGATATTTTTATTGTCTTTTGTTGCTGATATTTTGTTGTGTTTTTTTGGTTAGTAAGGAATTGAAATGCCTAATATTTTTACTAAGTTTCTGTTCTGAATATCTATCAGGATTGGTGGTCTTTCTTCACACTTGGGTGAGCTCTTATGGTTATACGCTACGGTTATAACTGTAAGGAATATGTTAGGACCTCTAGAAATCACACGGCAACTGGGGTTTAGGATATTAAAAAACATAATTAAAATATATATTCCTTGGAACTCATTCACACAGGGTGAAGCCCAAGAATCATAAACTTTTAAATGTTCTTTTTCAGGATTAAGGATAAAATGATGCACATATAAAAATGATGCACATATAAAAGACAGTATCAAAGACCGGGTAATAAAAAATTGCTGGGATATCACTGGTTTTATTTTCTGTTTTTCATAACTTGTATGCTAGAGTTTCATCACTTGAGACACAAAAACACAGGTTCAGACTTAAATGATGAACACCATAACGCTCAACATATAACCTTTTTGTGGAAGTGTTTGTCTACCACATTTACTCTCACGAGTAACATTTTTAAACACCCTGGGTGTTTAAGTATTGTTTCTTTTAATCAAGATTTAAAAATAGGATTTAAATTACTTCGGAATCCCAATGCTCTAGAAAATTCATATTTCTCTCACTTCATAATAAACTAGATAATTAAGTCCACACAACTCATCTGACAGGAACCCCTTAGTATGAGCAAATCTACAGAAGCCAAGGCACAGACAACATCAATAATCACATCTGCACTGCAGTCCACTTCAAAAAAACCCATGACTCAGATGACATAAACCTGGAACCAGAGGCATCCTCTCATACAAGTTTAAACCATCCTTCAGATTGTTTTACATGTACCATATATTCTCCTATAACATTTGATAGAGAAGCATCACATTACCTAGATAAATCTCCTGACTTCCTCTTTCTTTCCTTGGCCTATTTTGATTTTTTCTTTTTTTTTCTTCTGAAATTAAACTTAGATTTTAATTAACAGTTAGTTTTAGAGATGCTTGTAAAAATTCCCCCCCACCAAATTCCAATAACTGATACACAAACAAAGAAAAAAATTACCAGCATCAAGCACAGCTGCACTAATACAGAAAGAAGCAATTGTTGGTACTGCATATCTCTTCTTCATTTATTTCCCTTTTGTGTACACAAGCCATCACACAGAACTAAGGAAATGGAACAGTGGTAAACACTATACCAGCTTCAGTTATTTTTATGGCTCCCAATCTACCTCACTATCCAACCCATTTTCTGGTACAGCAATGTTGTACAAAATAAAACAGAGGAAACAGACTTCGAATGTGTATGTTAGCTATTCAGATGAATTTGATTTTTTAGCTACAGAACACATATTCTCCAAATAGCATAACTGTCATCCCACAAAAGGAACCACACCTGAATGGATACGTTAATCAGTTACCAAGTCTTTGTATGCATTCACTGCTCTATGGCTGTTTGGGATATCAGCCTAAGTCTTGGCAAAGTTGGATAAAAGTCATCCTTATTCCATTATTTTTGTTATCTGACCCACCAGAAAACAGTGCTGTCATCTTCACACTTAGCCCTGTAAAAGCACTTCTGCAGAAGTATTGCCCATCTACTTACAACATCGATAAACAGTGAAGGGGGTGTAAGGAGAAGTTTGAAGCCCTTGCAGAGGAGCATCAATTAGCCTGCTCCTATTTTTAGAACTGTTGTTGCTGGATAAAGTTTTGTTGTTTCTCACTGATTAATTTTCCCAGTTGCTGCCATTAAATTTAGCCAGAGATAACTTTTTGCTAGGAATATCTGCAAATCCAGTGAGAAAGTTAGTAAGAGATACTTCCACATTCAGGGTAGTTTCTTTTCACATATTACCACCCATAATCCTAAACTGAATACGAAAAATTATTTACTGATTATGTTGACTGTGAAAGAACTTACGTAGTGTCCTGCTGATATGCAAATTAAAGTGCCATTTCTGCATTAATTTTTTGATCATAAATGTACTCTAGCCATTTGTTTAAATTATGTTTGTTTCTTTCTATTCCCTTACTTTTTCAAGTTTTACAATTCAAATAAAATCTTAACAACAACTCAATACAGATTTTTACAGTGAGTTATATGAATGTTACTGAAACTCAAAATTGTATCCGCTGTTATTGGTACTAGTGTGTCATAAATTTCTGTTGATAAAATAACAATGATTTGCATAATGAATACTGCACTAGAAATTGAATTTCCTATAAAACATCCTTGTTAGTTTCATTATCATTTAGATTACAATAATCCACAATAATTAATAATTTTAATTTTTAATCTCAATTTTATTATTCAGAACTACTTTCCTAATAGTTTTAATTTAAATGATGTTTTAATGATTACATGAGAAAATTCTTAGATTGCCATGAATTTTTCACTGAATTCCTAATTAATTGATTTGCACCGTATGTTGAGTGAGTGTCTGTACTAAGTAATAATCATTTTCTAGATGTCAAAGAAATTATTCAGGCATTTACATTTCTATATACTTAGCTTTCAAGTCACATTGAAAACAGTCTTTCTATATAGTATGCAATTAAAATAATAACAATGACAATAATAATAATAAAGCAATGGCAGAATTAGATCTCTGGATTTTTTGAATACTGTTTTCTCATCTATGCATTTTGAATTTGATGCTATTTACGCTATCACAAACATCAAGAAAAGTTGCATGAAGCTTGAATAGAATAGTTAATTCTACCATCTCTCAAGGGGATTTCACTTTGGAAACCTTGCCCCCATGGCTAATATTTACCTCACTCCACTGTTATTCTTTGCATATCAAATTCAGCTTTTTCTTACTTTTTCCCAGCACCATCCATTGATCAAGCTGTTCTCCTGGGAAATGAATCAATGAGATTTGTGTTTACTCTTGCCTCTGTGGAACACGGTATGCAGGCATTGGGGCTTGTTGCTCCACAACAACTGTCTTCTGCTTCTGGAGCGCTCATGCTTGTTTTAGCCTGATATTATGACTGCCCTGGGTAAGCACAGATGCTGATTGCAACCCTGATTGCAGAAGAAGAACTCTCTGAGACAGCAGACTGGGTTCAGCAGGCTGAATGCTCTCAACAGGAGACCAGGATGCCTCCTGGCTGCTGGTTTTGTCACTTCCTCCACACGTAATCATCTGCCTCGTGCACCTGGGGGGTAGCTTCATCTTGCCAGACAGCAATGAAGCTCATTTATGCTTCAGAACAGCTCAGAACAGAGGTACTTATGTGACCTAAACATGGCATCATGTGAACGAAACAATAACTAAGTGGCTTCAGATACAGAGATGCACATCTGAAGCATGAGTGCATTGATTACAAAGAGAATATCTGCAGCAAGAAACTCAGAGGGCACTTAAGGCACAGCTACCATGTAGCTACCGCCTGGCTGCAGAAACATTAATTTCCCCTGAGGAAAAAATATTCTTCATTCATCTAATATTTCTCACTCTTAAGGTAGACTGAAAATAGCAGTTAGCCTCCAGCAAAATAATATTCAAATCACTTGTTGTTGCAAATGAAAAGAAATAATAACTGAAGCCTTCGCCACTTTCTGCAGCTAGAAAGAAACCCATTCTTTCTCTATTGTTCTTTCTGGTTATGACCCAGGCCAGAAGCAGTCCCAAACCTAAATGAAAAACCTAAACAATTTTCCTGTAAAGACTGACCCAGGGTATTCTCTCCTTCACTCAGCAGGAAGTGATCACATGGACCCTTTATTTCATCAGCATTGACTGGAAATGATGAGTGACAGCTATTCTTGGCTATAAAGGCTTTGTTCCCATTACAGAGATAATAAATGTTTCTGTCCTTATAAGTCTTTACTCTTTCACGTTTAACACCATTTCATAGCTTTTATGGAAATTTCCTGAAATGCTCGTGTAAACTCTTTCATATGAGGATGGCTAAGTGTAGGGCACAGTCCCCTAAATTGCCAGTGATAAAGCATCTCCTGATAGTGCTGTTCTTTGAATGCTGAGAAACAGGATAATCCTTAAAACGTGGCCTCAAAGTTTGACTACATAAGGCAAATCTATGTTAGCTCTGTGCCACTATTGCATTACTTAGTCCAGTGTGCTATTTTTATCCACTTATGAAACAGTGAACTATGGGGAAAACTAAGCAAAATTGCAATTGCTCTGTGTGACTGCAGAGGTGCACCTCTTTTTTGTCTGATTAGGAAGTTAGAAGAATCTCTTTACATAAGAGATGTCAACAGCTAATAGTATGACCAATGTGACATCCTACACTGGCAAACTGAGACAAATGTTAGTCTAGGTGTTTATTATTATCATTATTATAAGCATTTATGTCTTTTCCAACAATGCTATTCCCTTATACTTCAAGTGCTTGAGAAATAGTAATCACTCATCATGTGCATCATATGAAGCATACCCTTACAGAACTTTTTACCTCCCACTTCACAAATGGGAAAACTGAAGCACTGTAATGTCCGGTGCCAGAAATTCAGCAGTAATTGAGTTCCATCCATCTACATGAGATAATTCAAGAGGCAACAAATATATGACTTCTCCATGACTAACATCCCCAGGAGACTATCATTATTTTCGAAATGGCTTTCATCTAAATGCTGAGCTCTATTTTTTTTTTATCCAATTGCATGGTTTCATATAATTGGTTACAATAAATGAGTTCACAGAATACCTTTACTTTCCACTAATATTTTGAACAATGATAGTAGAGGCAGAGATTTACAAAGTAATTTTTCAATTTTAAAATAAGAATCAGAAGTTAATAAACTTTTAAATGCAGAAAGTGTTGGATCATTACTAGAGGTGGCCTTTTTGCCTAGATGATTTTATGATACTATTGGCACTTAAATGCTTGCTAGCAATTCAAATAAATGAGTCCTTTTTTTTAAAAAAAAAAAAAAAGCATGCAGTTGATAATAGCATTGCTATTGATAATAGCAAACCTCAGAAATATATGCAAAGCTTGAAAGCACTTCGTAAAAACAGAAGATAAATACGTTGAGTAAACAGTTAATGTGATATTGTTTGCCTTGGATTCTATGAACTAATTTCTTAAGGCGTATTATGAATTACAGCATTCAAGCTTACTGAACAACCTTTGCAGGTGGTCCAAAGCTGCCTCTGGTTTGTCTTTTAATCAATCAAACAAACAGAAGTAAATAATTGATTATTTATTGAAAATTCAACCACCCATATTTAAGCAAAATTGGGAGGTATTAATATCATCAGATATCTGGGATACTTCTTTTCCACAATCAGTTTTACACCAGATTTATCTTTGTAATTAAAAATGAAAATGCTTTAGCACTTATAACAGGTACATGTTACATATTACACAATAGCTGCAGGTTTCCAACAGAACACATAACAGAGAAACAATGATATGAATGAAAAATTAAAGGAACAAAATACAAACTACACAATATAAATAAATATCAACAGATATCAACAGTTGAAAACTATAAGAATAAAAATGAGTATGTGAGGGACCAATCCTGCACTTCATAAAATCATTTCAAATGACTACAAATGACTATTGTGAGAGAAAAAAAAAAAAAAAAGGAAAGAAAGAATATAGAAGGATAAACTGTGGTTTACCACAGAGTCATTGGTTTTATGGCCAAAAAGATTCAGTGCAACCACTCCCCAGGTTGTATGTTTCCTCTACCAAATAAAAACTCCTTATGCATGTGCAAGCAAAGCCTTTAAAAATGTCTGGCTGACAGTCTTCACACAGTGGAGAACATCCTAATCTGCTGTGGTAACTTCCTTCATGATAAAATTTTGCAGTTTGTTTCTCTGGTAAACCTGTCTAGTGTCTCTTCACCTTCTGGACTGTGACATAAATGTAGGTTTCTTCCAAGCTGGAAATAGGAATGTCATTTAACCTCATTGTACTTTCTGAAGAGAAAATTTTTGACTGTGGAAGAGATGTAAAAGACTAAAAACTGAGGAAAGGCCACTTGTGCTGTATATTTTAAGCTTTGGACCAGTTATTTGATCTATCATTTCTACCATTTTCTATTACCATTTAGCAACAGTATGAGCAAACCACTCATTGCAGGAAGCACATTTAAACAGTAAAGCTGGAAACAACATACAACATACAACAAAATAGAGCAAAGGTGAAGAAGTAAATAGCACGAGAGAAATATATTTGCATATGGGTATCTTGATTCCTACTCACAGTGTAAGAACCTTCCTGCTGAGACAGATGAATTTTAAATTTTTTTTTTTTTAATTACAGGTTCTTTATGAACAATGCAGTATGCCTGCCTTGAGTATAGTTATTTTTCACTAATTTCAAAATCGTCCAGACCGTGCTTTCCAAGGTTTGATCCAAATTCCACTGACTCTGGCAGCTGTTAGTTATTTAACTGCTAGTTAGTGACTTTAGTAAACTTTAGATCTGGTACGTAGCGCTACCATTGCTCACCTACTAACATTTTACGAACTGTTTATTGCTGTGCAGGATTGGCTCCCTCATCTCACAGTTTCTGAAGTGTTGGAATCAGAAATCTTTATTACTAACCAACTTTTAATATTCATGAAACAGCTAAAGTAAAACACAAGGCAACACATTGCACACATAGTAACACAACATCTTATAGAGGGGCTTCATTTTGACAGAAAAAAAAGCAAAACGGTTCATAACATACTTTGCTGAGAATAAGGTAAAGCTTGTGAAAGTGGATACTGAATATTAGAAGATATTTCACTTTTTTTGTGTTTATTGTTAGTGATTTAGGGGGTGACAACTTATTCACAAATGTGGAATACCATATACTACACTGGCAGAAAGGCTGAAATCCAAATACTAGATGCTTTCTCTTAAATTTCATACAGAGTAAAACCAGCAGAATGGACTAAGCACTGTAGCTGCATGTACTAACCCTCCATGAAGAAGAAATTGACTAGAATACAGTGCCTAGATTAGCAACCATTTTCATCCAGATGTATATTAGCATCTCTCCTCACAGAAATCATTCTATTTATCAGGTAAAGACTCATATGCCCATTGCAAAGAACCAGTAAGCATTTAAATTATTACTAAAGCATTAAAGATAATACCAACACTAGAATAAATGCATATATATATATAAATAAATGTTACTAGGGTATTACCCCAAGATGTTAAACACAGATTTAACTTTAAGCCTGAGATCACAGTTCTTAAATTCACTTGAAATCTGAGCTTGATCAAACCAAGTATACATAGACATGATTTTCTGCAGGTGTGCCAGAGGCTGTTTAAAGCAGCTTGGAAAATGCCACAGTTAAAATAAATAACTATTTTACTGAACTGTCCTCATTATGTTCTGCTCCCTGATACTTCTCCTTTCTCAAAAAATATGTTGTTCATGCCCAAACTAGCGAGCAAATCCAAGTCCTTCCCATCCTCTTAGTCATGCAGACTAGATTTCACTGTCCAGCAGGTATGTACAGCTTGAGAGTATTTGGAGAAAGAGCCATGGAAAGTGTCTGCCTCTGCCGAATGAATGGTGTGAAGATTCTGTCTCTGGTGCAGTATCTAGTACTGCTTAAAAAGACAGATGACAGACTGTTTTGGTTTTATCCACAGAACAGTGGATGGCAAAATTTTTATAAAAACATTTCATTTTTATAGAAAAATAGCTCAGTAGTTAAAATATGAACCAACCCATCATAACAACCAAACCATCAAAAACCACATTTTCCCCCATTGCTTCTCAAATTCTAACCAGGGCAGATGAGCTTGGATTTCTAAGTTAACAAAGGTAACGACTGGAGACTGGTGGGTTTTCTGATGGCAGTTTGTCATCCATTCTATGGGTGAGTTGCACAGGCCTTCTTTTCTTGCTTGAAACAACAATGACATACATCAAATAATTTATATTTCCTAACTCTCCTTGCTTGCGTCTCTTGAGTTTTGCTAGTAACCAACAGCAACAGAGATACAGCTACAAGGGGACTCTAAGTAAAGGGCAGCCAGCAAGAAACATTTTAAACTTCCAGCATGTTTAGCCTCTCTTGTCTCTCACAGGATTCCCAGCTGGTGAAAATCTGCTAACAAGAGCAGAATGGGTTCTGTTCCTTAATTGGTCACTTGGAAGGACAAGGTATTTTCCCACCTGAAAAATGTTAATAGTTCTCGTTAAGCAGTGACTTTTTGTGATACATTGCTAAGTTGATAATCCTAATTTACATTTGCACAGTGAGCCATGGGAATGACGGTATGTTCCCTGAAGATTTTTTCAGTAATTAAATTTTATACTTCCTAAACATCTTATTCTCTATGCTTAAAGGAAAATATTGGCAAGATTTTGTTTATTTATTTACTCCTTCTAGAATCTGCTGCTAAACAGGATGCTCTGCCATGAACTACAAAACAGAAATGAAAATATCACATTAACGTGTTTGGAACATATTACTTACTGTGGTGGCACAGTGGATGTCTTTCCATACATTGGCTTCCCTGGAGAGATCTGAGACTTCAAAAAGGTTATCAAGAATTACTTCCCCAATCATGTCATGTCTAGAAAATCTGTCAAAATCATAAACACTGAAATGCAATTTCCTGTTGCTGAGTTGATCATAGGCTACAGGAAACTGAAAGGTTTCATCAAAGACAGGATTTAATGTCTTTCTGTGAACTCGTGTCTGAAACTTCTTTTTCCTATCTGGAAGCAGATAAATCTTAACGTAGGGGTCAGATGTTCCTGTGAAGTCTTTAGCAGGCAGATCTAAGGCTTTAACAATTGTGACAGACAGAAGTTCATTCTCGTAATCGTATCGGAGAGTGAAATTAAGTTTTCCACATGTTTTCACATCTTCTTGTTGCCCATCAGAATCCACAGACTTCTGTTTGTAGAGTTCTGGCTTTATTCTCCCAATGCTGGTTGTCGTCTCTCCCCTTTGTAAAATTGGATCTGTCCCCATGTTAAAATCAACACTGGACACTTGCATCTGCCTTGGCAAGTGCCTCCTGAAAGAATTGTGCCTGCACACATACACACACAAAATGAGCCACGGTTATCTCCAGGAAAAGACCTGGCTATTACTAAGTAGAAAATACAAGAACGCTAAATTAATAAGACTTCCATTCTTTAAAACAATTTAAAACATCCCCAAAATGTTTTATAAGTATTAGAACATCTTTGAGAGGAAACAATCATTCAGACTGAACTTGGCCTGAGAGACACTTGGTGTCCTGGAAATACAGGTATTTATTACCCTGTTTTCAAGCTATGCAGCTGAAAATGAATTCAGGTTCTTTCATAGAATAAGTTCATGGTTCCAGCATTACTTGATCCTACTGTGCTAGGACATGAACAAAACATAGCCATGCAGAAAAACCATCTTTTACAGACAGCAGACTTCCTGTTGTTTAGAGGCATTCCTTGACTGTTTTCTGATTAAATGCTTAACAGTGATCACTGTGAAAACCCTGAGAAAGCCATGCAAAGGTATAGATGTTTTCAGCATAGTTCTGTGTCACCCTACAACACTTTATGTATACCTATTGGGTATTTAGTGCACTGAGGAACAGGCTAATTTCTCCAATAATATCGTGAATGTTCGCTCTGGCTGCAATACATTTCAAAGATTTAGGCAACATTTTCCTGTGATATATTTTTTTTTCTTTCTGTTGTCCCACTCCTCTCTGTAGTGTATTAGAAAACTGATTCATGTGCTCCTACCAGGAAATACTATGTTTAAATCCTTGCAATTCTGAATACTATGTAGCACATTATGAGCTCATTTATTTATGAGCTTATCTTGACTCACTCATGAACATTAATGGCAATTTTTACCTTTCCTACTAAGAGTGAAATCAAACCTCTGGTATGTCAAACAGCTTTAAAGTAGTATAAAAACATTGGCCAAAAAGCTTCATAGAGTTAATCATCAGCAGATGTCATTACGACCACACTGTCCAGTTTATTTTTCGGAGATTTTCACATTTTCTTGGTCCTTCACTACTCCTATAATCTGTACTGGAAAAGCTCACTACCTCCTTCTGTGAGCATACTTAGTTGCCATTAAAAAACAATTTAATTGTCAGATTTTCCCCTGCTTTTTGCAATCAATTGCTTATTAATGCCAAATGCAGCCTTGCGTTATTGCTTGGTTTCCCTGTGGTGTTGTGTTCTGAAAACAAGAGGTGTCACAGCTGTGTGTTTCTTTCTTAAAATCAGAAATGCAAATTGTCTATTTGAAAGCAACCAAGACTCATTTCATATATACTATTTGTATTTTTGCTGTAAGTGAAGTGGTTGCAGAAGGCACACAGCACAAAACTACTGCAATTTAGCTGAGCAGAGATACAAGAGGGTAATCTGCAGCCATTAAATAATAGACAAGAATTATTCCCATTTTGGCTGCTTCAGTACTGCTAGGTGTAGGGAGCAGCCCTACTGTAACAAAAGAACGGGGAGGGAGAACTTCATATTCCAGGTCTGAAGTAGCTCAGAAAATCCAGGTGTTTTGATCTCAAATTCAGATGATTTAGATAAACAAACCTTTTTTTTTTTTTTTTTTTTTTTTGTTACAATCAGACAAATTCAGAGATTTTCCTTTCTTTAAATGCTTAAAGTTTCAAATTCATAGTATATGATGTCCATGATGTAGCAGAGTGAGGAATGGTAAGGCCCTAACTAGTCAGAAAAACACAACAATGTTCCTCAGGGTGTTTCAGGGACGACCTTCACCCTTCATCCTCTGGGTATTCCAGTCTCACGGATGTGACGAACGCAGGAAAGGAACTGAACTCCACCCAGAATGTAGTGGCAGTGAAAGTCTGGGCATGCAGCGATTTAGGCACTAGCTCTCTAATATCTCTGACTCTGCCTGTGCAGGGAAAAGAATGAAACTGACTGCATGCCATTTCCAGTCTAAATGAAACTGGATACGTGACAAACTCTCTTTTTGTATAATCTCTTGCATTTATGAAGATCTGAGTTAATACTTGTAAAAGTAGCATGTAAAAACATGAAACTATGATTCCTAAGGTACCAATCACCTTTTAAATTGTCAAATGCTATGTACGTAAGATCCTCTAGTGAAGACAGTCATTGTTGCCTGGTGTCACTAAGTAGAACAGTGCAGCTGTATGGCTGTGTCCCATGGGAACCAGCAGAGCTTTTGCTCTAGTAAGCCAATGCCCTAATTACATAGAGCCTAGTATCTGCTCTGAGTCACAGCATTTCACCAAGATAGCTAATTGGTCTGTTAATTATTAAGATGCATCATTGTTGTCATGGCAACACATTTATCTTCCTTTGTTCTGCAATAACAAAGGAATTAATGACTATTATAATGAAGTACAAGGATGTCAAGCAACCAGGTTGTGAAGGTGTAGTGAAGTTAGCAATGTGTGCAAATCCATGTACTTTGACCATTACTGGCTTTTACATAGCACTCCTATGATAGAAACGTCTTCCATAATTTAGAACAAATGCATTTTGAGTGACAGTAAGTCTGGTCATAAATCTATAACATAAAACATACTTGTATAGGAATAACGATAGTATGAAGCTGAGTCCTAACTCAGTAAGACTGACATACTAAGACAAAAGAGAAGAATAGGATGGTGATTTATGATATGACTTGAGATTTATGATGTTTGGCTCTGATCTAGCATTACTAGATGATATTAGAGTGATGTTTTAAACCACAACAGGAATGGATACCAGCACTTACATTGTGTCTAGACAGAACTGAGGCTGCTATTTCCTCCTGGCAATCATCAAATTCAACAGATGTGTTTGTTTTTATTTAACCTTAATATTCCCACACACCTCACTTTTGCCTTTGTGCCTCTTGGGAGATGAGCTACTCTTGTAGAGCTGAAACAAGCTCCTCTCCTACCTCATGCTAAAGAGCTCACAGCTCTTTGAAAATACAGGTGAACATCTGGAGGAAGAAGTACCACGAAATCAATAAACTATTTTACAGAATACCTTCACAAAGTTCTGGGAAAAGTGGCTCTCTCTAACACAAAGCAAAAATGCATGTAAATGACCACTGATGCAGGAATTATACTGTAGTTTATTGGTCAATTGAGATTAAGGACCAAAATGCAAACGTTTATTTTTATGTTTAAAAACAAGCAAGTCTTTTCTTACTATTAGGAAATGAAAATGATAATGCTCTAGTTAAACAGGAATTTATTATTTCCCTGCACTAACATGGTTCCCCTGTATTTAGAAGTCCCTAACAAAAGACACTATAGCCAATTCTAAGTTACGATGTGATCCAACATTCTGTCACACAAAGAGAAGAAGGAGCAAGCCAGAAAAGTAGTTCAAACATCCTACTGTTAATTGGTTAAGGTGAGACAAGCAGGACTACTCCAGGGAAATGAACTGTCCCTCCAGGGAAGACCTAAAACTAATAATCTAGACAGGATAAAAAGAAAAAGCTTCCCTACAGTACGTGCAGAAAGAGTAGGATTGATGACAGATTTTAATTTGGTAAAAGTGTCTTTGGTTTCAATGATATTTTATGCATTTAGATCCCAGTCCAAATCACTCTGAAGGTCTGTGGGAATATTTTGACAGCCTCAAATAGCTCTGGATTACATCCCTGGAACTTCTTTCTTCCTATATGCTACCACAGAGAATTTTCAAGTCTATTTGCCAGCTAGCTATTTCTTCTGTCTGTTCAGGAAGACAGACGGTTTGATCACCTACAGATTTACCTGTTGGTACATAATGGATAAAGCTCTTCCAGTTAATAACCAATTAGATAGCTGCATAGCAGTTGCAGATAGCATTTGCATAATATCCTTGTCATGCTAAGCTGTATCGTTTTTTGTTCCTCTGTCTCCTACAGAAGCTACAATGTCAGAGTTGTCTTCCCAGTATTTTGGAAAAGTTCCTCAGAGTGGCTTGGATACTGCATTGCCCCTTTCAGCAGGTGAATATAGTAGCTGGAACCAGGTATAGTCAGGGCGATGTGACTTAAAGCCAACTGTACAGTCTCCTCATTCAGGAGAGGGTTCAGCTGCAAGAGTCAGCTAGACCTCCCTTGGCCAGAAAACTCTAATTTTTGGGACCCTCCTGTGGTTGCCCACTGGCTGTTCCCTGTTGTTGGAAAAGCAGGAAAAAAAGCACTTCCACGCTCACCAGCTCAATGACTGCATTGAGCTGGCAAAACACTGTCTTAGAGGCTCTCAGAAAGCCAGCAAAATATGTGATCACAAAATGTTAAGTACATGTCTTCTCCAATCTTACGCCTCCAATGAAAATGTGTTGTTTTTTTTTTAATTATGATGATGATGTTGTTTTTTGTTTGATTTTTTTTTTTTTTTGTGGTAGCATGTGTTCATTTAGCAAAAGGTCCATTGAGTAAAAGCCACTTCCTATATAGCATTTGTACTCTTATAGCATCATGCAGTACTTCAGGTGCGTCTTTTACCCTTCATTTTTCCATTTTGTGTTTATAAAACATTCTTTAAAAGAAAAAAAATATTTATTTATTTATGTAGGAAGTGATTTTTGTAGTTCGTTGTCTGTTGCTTCCCATGCGTTAAATTTGCTGACAGTATTTGAAGAAAATCCCGCTCAATACTACAGATCACTGCACATCTCTTCTTCAATACTTTTCAAAATAACTCAGCACCTGTGACAAAATGAGTTTGTGTCCTTCTCTTTAATACAAAATAAATCACTGCTGCAATAGTACATGCTTGACGTGTGTTTTAAAATCTGTAAGGACTACATTCTTAGACTGAGATTTTAATTTCTTTATTAGTGGCAAACCATGTCTTGAAGAAATGTGCCATCAACAACAAATCTGTCTTTTACTTAATGAGCAGGAAAACTTTCATCTGTAAAAGCAACTGCTACATCTACAAAAATACATCTGTGAAAAGACAGACTTGCAGTACTTCGAAAAATTATACTAAGATCGATTTTCCTATACACAAAACCTAAAACGGAAATGTTGTAAATACATATATGTAAATACATATCTGTAAATACATATGTATTTACAGAGTAGTAGAAGACAGAGATTTGATTTTCATATATTAAAACAGCTGAGAGTACACCATCTTTTTTGGAATATCCTGTTCACGAGACAGAGGCTTTACCTTCACATGATGGCTGTTTCATCCATACCTGGTAAGAACTCAGCAAGTAACCTAGGATCTTGGAAATTTTCAGCAGAATGCTTTGGCTGTACCTTTTCCCAGGAAATGCGCCACAGATGCGAGTGTCCCTTACCTTGATGATGATGTGGGCTCTGTGATCTGCCTCTGCATGCGTGCATGTCTGATCAGATGTTCTTTCAGCGCGTTCTGGACCTCTGCTGGTATATCAGGTGAAGTGTGGCTAATTTTCAATGCAGCTTCAAGTACCTTTGTTGTAGGTTTCCCATTTTCTTTAACTTCTTTTTTCTCACTGGTCTCCAAAACCTCTGTAGGAGCACTGGAGTTGCTCTGAGGGACATTATTGGCATTGGTAGAGAGAGGTTTGCTTCTCCAGCAGGGCCAGCATAACTTCCAAAAGACAAAAAGTGAGACTACCAGCAAGGAAAGCCCGCAGAAGCTGACGACTACTGCTAACAGACTGACTGAGATGTCTGCAAGGAATTAGAAACAGAGATTATCGTGACAGACAAACATGGAGAGGAAAGAACATGAAACAGGTAAGAAGATAGAAGCATTGTAATCATTATCCCATGTTGAATTTTGAGGTCCTATTTAATGTTTTTTCCTTTCTGATATCTAAGCCTATACCTCTAAAATGTTATCATTCTCTGCTATCTCTTTTCCAAATTCTCCATTCGTTGTTGCACAGGCTAGGGGCCGGTACTGAAACCACTAGACACACACACCCAGTCAGACTTCTCAGGAAGTAAGGGACTATCCAAATAGTCCCAAATGCACCTAGCCACGGTGATCAAAGGGTGTTTGCTCAGAAAATACTTGTTGAAAAGAATTTAACAGTTAATGTTTTCTGTAAGCACCCATGAGGATAGGCCAGTTATAAACACCCGGGCTGATAGAGAAATTTCTTCAGGACTTGTCAAACTTGGGACTTTGTGTGCTAATTGCTTCATAAACATGTTAAAATCTAACATTTGCCTGGACAAACAGGAACCAGATACAGTCTGCCACAAACAGTAAGTTGCAGAGGTTAAATCTCAAGGACCGTTAGACCATGACAACACATATATATTTGTTAGTATCTAAAATTCTGTTCTGAAAATGAAGCTGGTTTCAGACTATGCTATGCAATGCTCTGGGTTGTCTGAAGATCATACCACACACTTAGCTACCCCTGCTGCCCTGCATTTGACTTTTTCTGCCATGGTGGATTAACATATCCAATTACACTGCCAAAGTAAGGAGAACGGATTTTATACCAACTGAATTCTGTGAGCAGACTTGTATTTTAGGAGATGGTGGATCACCAGAAATGCTGATTGGGCCTTAATCAAGAGTTTTATTCTATGTGACATGTTTCAGTTTGATTTTTCCAGTATCGTGTAATCTTATATAACTAAAAAAATCCCTTTCCTTTTGAAAAGAGGCTTTTGTATGCTTTTAAAAAATTCAATAAGCCTTGCTTAAATGCCCCTCAAGCAATGGCTGCTGCTGCTTGTTACAACAAGGTTTGACAGTCTAACAGCTAATATTTTGTATCCATAGCTTGAGGCTACAGGCCACTAAACTGAACCAGTGGAAAAGCGCAACCAGAGTATGAGCATATACTTTTTTTAAAGGATCACAGGAAAAAAACTTGTCCTCTGGGTGTATATTGGCTTCACAAAACAGTATAAAGCTCACAAGTTCTTTTGGGAGAATAAGTTTCCAGAGGACAATTTGTGAAGGTCTTCTTTATTACTATATAATTTCCAATTACACCTCTCAGCAACAAATACTGAGCTTAAGGTCCATTCAACAGGTAAATGAATGAGAATAGTCAATGTAAAGAGAAGGTGTTTATAGTCTGGAGATTTGAAAGACATGTTTTCTGCTTGCCCTTACTGCCTATATGGAATTGGCAGGGGATGTGCTTCTGCATTTAAAGGGTTTGGCATTAACTGCCGTCCTGCCTTGAATAGAAGCATGCCTCCATCAACATTTTCTGACAGGCCTGGGAAAGGTGTCATCTTTTCTGCCTATAGTTAAATGTCAGAATGTAGCCCTTAGAATATTCACGTCAGCTTAATGAGAAATTCATATGGCAAATTTCGATTTAAGATACTTCCACAGAATTAATGGATGCATAATTATACCTAACAGCAAAGTAACATGAGAAGCAAACAATACTTTTGCACATGATTTTTCTAGAGAATTAATCCCCAGTAGGGGTTATTAGGCTATTTGGTTTGATCTACTGTTTACCCTGATATGTTTTCCAAGCCACATAATTTCTAATGGGCTTGTGCATGTTCTGCAGCAGTGTCTGATTCTGATGGCAAGAGAAGGCAGTAAAGATGCTGGCTAAGTTTACAGCTTGTTTCAGTGATTAATCACTTTGTTGCAAATTTGTATTTCTGATTTGTACTTTTGTAGTTCTAATTTACAGTCATTGCTTCTTCCACGCCTTTGTATGAGAGATTAAAAGATATGATATGCCTCATAAGACATGCTTATGCAAAACACAAGTGAATTAAACAGCGCTGGAAACAAACGCAGAGATTGAAATTTAATCACCTATACCAGCTCCTGGAATGGTTTTAACCATTTTGACCATTTTAAGTCTCCCAGACAACTTCTGGACTCTGGTCAGGAATTAGAGAAGGACAACAATCATTCTTCATAGGCATTTTGAATGTGGTCAGTCCTTCTGTTTCGGTAGATGACTGACTTACATAGCATGGACAGAGAATGGTCATAGATGAATTTAATCTATGAATACAGAGGTATGCCCCACTGAAGGAACTTCATTTGATAAATTAAACCAGCTGAATTTTCAACTAAGCTGGACAAAATGTTTTTCCATTCTCAAAGTTTGACACAATGCAAAACTTGCAGAAGGTTGATGATATCTCAGAAAACAACAAAAACCAAAAAGAGATTCCGTTTGGGGTCATTTGCAATATTTCCAGCTCAATTTAGATGTAGTTAGCATAATTAGCTTGTATTTTGAGTTGAAGGCTTTTAGAACTGAAAAGTTATAATTTTTCATTTAGAAAATGTTGAAATGGGATGTGTAACTACTTTGAAACAGATGAAATTATTTCAAAACCAGAAATACAAACTTCCAGCAGAGTTTCAATTTGATGAACAGACACTATCAGTTGAAAAACAATCTATCAAAGCATTTCTAGACAATCTTATTTTAAGTTTTTCACTGCAAGACATTTTTCAAGTCCTCAAATAACTTATCTCTTTTCATCACCTACTCCAGTTCTTCAACTTTCTCTAAATTTTTCTTTCTATATTTCCATTAAACTACTTCAAATGCTCTCTAAGCCAGTCCCAAATTTTTTATGGAAAAGGTAAATTTTGTAGCCCTAAAAAATCACACGATACATCTCAAGTCTCAAGAGTAGTGAAAATATTTAGGAGCTAATTCTAGAAAGAGTCATACAAATTATAGTCTCCATATTTGTTATTTTAATAATAAGCTAAACAGCCTCATATATTGCACCTGATAGTACACCAAATACTTAAACAAAATAATGACATATGGTAATTGTGAGGGAACTGGACCAAAAAAAAGTGTTCATTACAATAAAAGTTATATTTATTTCATTATATTTATTTCATTGCATTTACTGCCATAGTTGCTAGAAAGCAATCAGTGTGCCATACAAATTAATGCAAAAATCATATTGTTTTGTTTCCTTACTTCTGACAGCCACACTCTTGAGCAATTATTATGCAAAATTTGCTGTTATGCAAAGACTGGAATCACCTGTAGAACAGCAGACAAATGGAGGTTCCTCAATGCTCTACATGTTACACTGGATATGTCTCATATATTACCTTTTCATAGGAAGTTTGGTCTAAGTTTTCATAGGCAGTTTTGTCTAAGAACAAAAAACGTTAAGAGATGGTTCTGCAGACCAGGAGTTTCTTCACATACTTATCAAGCAATCTGGTTGTAGAGGAAAATGAGTACCAAAGGATGGATGTGTTTTTAGGTTGGGATTACACTTTGCTTATGTACGTATTATTTAGATGGTGACAAGTTCAAAGACTGCCTTCAGTTTTTAGAGACAGAAGGAGATACACTCACTCGTCTGGGACAGGGTTAACCATCAACATTGTAAACAATATTCTCACACACCTCTGGTATAAAGGAAGAGAAAAATCATTTTCAACCACAAGCAGGTTTTTCACAGCTCTTCTTCCAAACAGGTAATTGAAAGTTATCTTCAGTGCTATAAGCTTGCACAGAAAAGGACACCTTTCTGAATACTTATCTGGGCATGTAGCATTATGGTTTTGCCGTTTCTGTTCATATCCTGAGTAATGTTAGGAACATGAAGAAAAAACCCTTTCTCACAACCTCCTTCTTATCAGTGGGAAATCTTCCACTGGTTTCATTGAAGTTAACATTTCACTCATGGTGATTTTTCTTTACTGACCTCTCTTTAACACCATCTTCGTAGTCATGATAAAATTTCATGACTGAAAGTGTCCTGTTTCTTCACACTTTTCTATTTAAAACTACTCTTTGAAGATGTGCAATAATGGACAATTTTATACTTCTCATTTCAGAACAGCATGTCTACTTGGGAAATGCTTGAATTATATTTACCTCAAAATCTTCTCTCTTCATTTTTTATAAATACTCTTTGAGACGCATCCACCATAAAAGGCTTCTTGACAGAGAGTATTTCACATTAGGCAAGTGCTGCAGAAACATCCCCATCTTTTTTTCTGGATGCTAGCCAATGTTTTGAGCCATGGTTTCTGTACTGCGGTTTCCAACAATTTGTTGCTTTTAACTTGCCTCAGAAAAGTTCTGCACATGAATCCATTCTCAAACACACACACTGGCAGACTTCCATGTCCAAACCAAATTAAGTTCATCTCCATTTCTGTCAGTGCCCTGAGAGCACATGGCCCTTGAGGCTTAGCTTGGGAAAAAAAGATACTCCACAACCTCTACTGAATATAGACAGAGGAGACCAGACAGTGTGATAACGTAGCTGCCCATATGTATAAGAGAAAGGCAAAGCAAGGAGGGAGCAGTCACGTACAATTGTGTCAAATCACACTGTTTGGTCTTTTGCACACCCACATCACATGCCAGGAGATATGCAGAGGTATGTACAGTCTCATAGCTCCTGCTGGGGTTAAGGGGAGAGGGAGAAGCCTGCAGTACAAAGCTGTACCCTAGGCTCATACTTCAGGACTGTTACAAAGCTCAGCAGCCTTGCTCTGGCTTTAGAAGTGTGCTGCAAAAACACCTAGCAGGAAGGAGAAGTGCTATATACACAGATCAGGCTAAAGAGAACATGCTTTTGCCAGCGATACAACAGCAGGAAAGGAACTTCTGGGAAAAAGGGATTGTGTTCTCTTTTGACCTGCTCTTGGGGAGGTTTCTTATATATTTAAAGTTCAAAATCCGGTAACTTTTTTCCAAATCTGTTTTTCTTTAACTTGTATTTTTTTTCACTTGTTAATCATCCATAAGTAACTCTACTATCTCCATAGGAACCACTCTGCAGAGAACTCTGTAGTCTGGAATATCAGCAGTCAGCTCATTCAGATTAATTAATATGTCTCTGATTTTCTAGAAGTTGAAAGACTCGGGAGCTTTATCAATTATAAAATGTTTGGGTCCAATAAATCTCCTTTATCCCCATGCATATGAATTAGTCGGCCCAACCCAGCATTTCTGCTGTTCAGTTTTCCTTGGGGAAATTTGAGGAACATCAAAAGATGCTGGTGTTCATTTTTACTTGGCATTAACAGATCTTCCACAATTACCTCTCTATCATCTAAATCCCCACAGGTGGGGATATAATGCTTTAGCATGCCTCAGACAGCAGCAGGAGCAGTCTCTTGTATTTTCTCTCTTAACCTGAACCTGTCAAAACACCTGACCTACGTTTCAAACTACAAAAATAGCCTTTTGCTTGGAAGTCAACATGTGGTCTCCTCTGCTGTTCTCAGAGTGAAACGTACTTTGAAGATCTTCCTCAAATCTTTTGACTCTAGCCCTATTGTGCATGTGTTCCCTCCTATGCTGTTAATTCAGTCTGATGTCTGAACGTGTTCAGAACAGCCATCACCGTCTCCTGGCTGGTATATCACTTCTTAGTGCTAACAGAACTCAAGGGTAGCATGTTTCTTAACAGTAAGAATCAAGTCAGATAGCACCGGGATTTACTACATCTTATCCACACGTAAAATTAGCAATCTCTCGTCAAAATCATTTTATCTAAGTTATATTATTTATCAAGGCATCTGATAACCTGTATCTGTCCAACCCCTAATGGAATATCCTCTTTCACCATTTCAGATTCCATGTATGGGCCTTTAGATTATGTCACGTACAGTAGATACAGGGTATTTCCCAGAAGCTTGTCCTAGCCTGCATCACCTTTTGCTTTACAGAAATCAGAAGGAATTTGCCACAGCAGTTGTGTATAAACGAGTCTTGGTACATGATTTGCATGCTGTATGTAATTAGAAAATATGACTCTCACTTTGCCTGGCTGGGTCATTGTGTTTTGCCTGTAGTATAGGAAGCAAAAGACATTGTACTGAAAATTGGCCTCTCCACTCTAATACAGCAAATGTAAATTGTTTTCCTGCACTTCAAGCCTTTTTCTGGCATATCTGCTTACCTACTTTCCTACTTGTTAGCTCTCACTTAATCTCAAAAGTTGGTAAATTCCCATCTCTGCACAGCCCACATTCCCCATTTGCCTTCCATTAAACAAAAACACAGCTTTGGGCTTGGTCCCATGCTGTTCCTCACATTTGCAAGCATGTCTCTGTAAACATCTGCAAGAATACCTCATTATCCTCTTTGAGACAAGAAAGCAAAATGAAAATAAATCATAGGCCCTTCGGACAGCCAGCAATCATGAGGCATGCCTTAGCTACAACCAGGTTCATGCAGCGCAAGTATTAGTTATGAATTGTCATGGTTATGTTTATTCACACCCAGCATTATATAATGAGCAACTCACACATGGGATAAGACCCAGCAAAACACTTGTCTTTTTATTATCATTATTACAGATTTGTCCCCTAGCTGTTGTAACCATTTCTGTGTTTTTCATTTCTTTATAAAACATGTACAGAGGAAGGTTCTTTTATAAAATGCTTGCTTGTACTGCGCATCACTGCTGCCGGCACATTGAGCGCTTCTGCATTGTTGTGACTGTCTTCACATCTACTGTAAATAGATCCGGTTTCTGTGATATGTTTACCCACGTTATACCTTTGCACTGCTGAATTACCTGCTTTTCTATTTTTGTTTTGTTTTGTTTTGTTTTTTCCCCACAGATTGTTAGCACTCATTTCAGAAAGAAGTTTCCAGTAGCCCTGCACTTTTTCCATTTTTCCCCAAACCATGTTCCTCTCTGATAATAATTTTGCTCTGATCAGGAGGTGAGTTTCACCATAAATAATTTGGTCTATCTGTTAATTGTTCGAAAGTTTATTATATAATTTTATCACATTTCTCTGCTACAGAACACTCAACTGTTTCACACAATGGTTACTTTCTTACAAAGAAATATGTTCCTTTCAAGCACACTTGCAGCTTCTACTATTTGTCTGTGTGACAGAGCGTGCGCATCCACAGGGTTTTCTTACTCCTACACTTCTGGAGTAAACTGTCAAACAAGGGCAGGGTTAGAAGCTTGTTTCGTTAAAGTAAATAATAATACTGATAATAAAAGTAAAATAATTGTGAGTAGAATATTTAGATGAATAACAGACAAATCTGTAGAAGCTGATGCTCTTTGCATGGTCAACTTAAAAAAAAATTCATTGTCTGACAAGCAAATGAGCAAGAGCAAGCATCACCCTCTAGAACTCTCCAGCCATCCTCTGGCTGGCTAACCTGGCAAGGAAACAACACAGTTCCCAGCTCTGTTAAAAACATTGTTTCCCCATGAGAACTGGTAATGAGATTCTTAAGTTCTGCAGGACTAGCAGGCCTAACAAAGCAGAGACAGCAGTACATGCCCACCATTTGCAGAGGATTTGTGATGGCAGTGAGTTTTAAACGTCCCAAGAGCAGGATGCCCATCCTCCTCTCAGTACGTTTTGTGTAACTGGCTTAACCTTCAGAAATGCTCCCAACTGGGACTTCGATGTGCTTGGCTCCTTAAAATGAGGAGGGATGCTCAACTGGCAAGAAAATGAACTGGAGTTCCTTGTTACTCATATAACCTGAGTATAAATACAGGTATAAGCAAGCAGCACATATGAATTTTGGAAATTTCTAAAAAACAATTTGTGTTAAAGGTCAATTTTGTTAGGTACAATCCTGTACATCTAGCTCCCACATATTTTCCACCTGAACTCTTTCCATTATTTGACAAATATCTTAGTAATTTTGCCCAAATCTATTGGAAGTAAAAATATAAAAATAAATAAATCAGTTGCACATTTAATTCAGTATTTTGCGAAAAATATTATACGTTTCTGAAGAAAGCTCACATAATCTTCTAACTGTACACAGGTACCATAAATGTAAATAGCTTCCTAATCTTTTTTTCTTGAGCATTTCCCTTGAGATAAGATAATTAATAGTCCTTGTAATTACCAGGGCAGAAAATATAACAGCAGATGTTGTATCTTAACTAATTGTCTAAAGCTCTTGGAAATTTACAAAACGATTTCTCTCAATAAGATTCTTTACTATGAGTTCCATAGATTAATTATCCTTTACACTAAATATGATTACCCTTTCTTGACCCAAGCACTGAGCAGTAATTGAGGGTCCTAAGGTTTTGTTGTTGTCACTGAAAAAAATATTGAAGAATCAGCCATTTATTTGATGTAGTCCTGTTTGTCCACAAACAACATCCAGACTCTTATTCTCTTATTTCTCTGAGAATATGGGCAATCAAATACATGAAGGTTATTATTGTCATTACTATTATTTATATTTTGTTAGCATTAAGCCAGAGTGGCTCTTCTTCCTGCTTTTTTTTTTTTTCCCCCCCCCCTTGGTATTCTGCCTTTCCAAAGCCATACCCTCCATTTTTATTTATATTTTATTTTTGTTCTGACTGTGTCTCTGGTCCACTCTTCTTTGTTCATGTTTGATTCTGTTATCCTTGTTACTCTTCTTTTTCATACCTAGACACCTGCACTGTCAAATCAATAACAACAAAAAACTAGAACTCAGCCTCTCCATTTGCCAGTGAAACTTCCTGGGTCACAAAGTCAATGTTGTCTCATATTTTCAGTTGTGATTCCTCTAAGAAGTTTAGCTGCTTTTTACAGTCCAGCTGAACAGAAAGCAATCATCACACTCACCAACATAACCATATCCCAGCAGATCTAGCCGCCTATTTTAATGTTCTCATCTTCCAGAACACCTCTGTATCCTTGTATTAAATATAAAAGGTTTCCTTTCCTTTTTACCATCTACCTTTCTGCTTTCTGAGATGTCTCTTGTAGTATTCTTTCCTTCCCAAATATAGGTTTCCTCATCTTTTAGCCTCCTTTTCTCCAATAGAATCTCATCAGTGATTCTTACTTATACTACATTAGTGACACTTTTAGGTAACTTATTTTTGAGATGAAAAAAATCAAATGAACACCATGTTCTAAGGGACAATATAGTAACCCTATAAAGATAACTGTTTTACTTTCTTTTTGTACCTCTTTTTATGCTGTATCCCAGACCGTTTGCTTTTTGGATTTTCATTGAATTTTCAGTTGTGGTTCTATAATAACACAGCATAATGAACTGTTATTCTGTAATCACCCTCTCACAGCCTTTTCTTTGTCCTCTCCACATCCTCTAGAACTCCTCACAGCTCAAGTGTCTTCTTGCTCTGACTGCAGTAGTTTCTTCAACACACGCCTCAGTGCTTGCTGCAGGGGCTGATGCCCAACATGCTGCACAGAGCCCCAGAGAGAGAATAGCTGAAATGGGCATGCACTGGGAAAGGGCTTCCCACATCATTGTACTGGAGAGGCTACAGCAAAATACAGCACGACTAATAGGGCTAAATTAGTCCTTGCTCCTCTTTACCATATGGCTTCAGCTGCATGACACCAGAGCTGTGCAAAATTTATTCAGCTATAGAAGGATATGTCTACAGGACATAGACTCTCACACCAGATGCTGCCATTCCATGTACCAGACATCAATGTTTCAAGACAATATATTTATGACTTTATTCTCAGAATGAAGATGGAGAATGCTTTAGGTTCCTGTCTTTAATGAACTGCAGCTATGGATGTTCAGCACCGTGGACAGCATCAACTTTACCCACACAGATGGGAAGGTACTCTGTGCATTTGAAGAGTGGAAGAGATGCCTCTTCACGGCATGGTTGACCTTTCCATGACCATACTTCTCTCACCCTAAACACTGTATTCACAGCCTTTCACTTTTAAAAAGTCATGTGAGTAATGTTTACATCTTGTCTACCCAAGTGTTTACGTATTAAAATATTGCCAGTTATCAACAACTGTGTGTCTGTACTTCCTCTGGACTCATAAAGTATTAAAATGTGATTGCTAGCATTGTTATTAATTATTGATAAAATGCTTAATTTAAGGCATATGCTAATAAAATTGACACCTTTTTCCTTTTAAGGAAGAAAAGGTGAGATTTAGGAACTCAGTTGAGACATGGCACCCAGTGGTTCAAGCCCCTTATCTGTTAATCATTGATTTGTTTCTAATCTAACAATTGTAGGTCCATTAGGGTCTTCAAGTGTAGAATATTGAGTAGATTGCTGACTTTGAAGCAATGTAGGCATTTGTTCAAAAATGTAGACAATTCTTCAAAAGCATTGTTTACAGTGCAATATGAAGGCACTTCATACTGGAGATTTAAATTCTCTGAACAGCAAGCCTTGGTTTACACTGTGGGACATTTTTGTATCCTTCACATCCCACCTATTTACATATCCACTTTCTTTCTACACGACACCCAGTACTGACTCCCATTGCAGCATTCTCTAAAAATTGGATAGAGAAGAGAATCTTTTCAAAGCTCAATTTTCCAAGCTTCATCAGCTTATTTTTGTGCAACCTTCTATAGTTTGGACCAAGACAACTCACAGACTAAAATATATGTGGCATTTCCAAAGCACAGCAAATCCACAATCCATGCTGGTGGAAGCACACTTACCCCTCTGTGCCCCATTGCCCTGATGGGTTGGTCCTGGCTCCCCACATCCCTCACCACCGGGGAACACAAAAGCAAAGCCCTGGGAGGACCATGCAGGTACCAGAGTCTGAAAGAAGAATTGCTCCTCTCTAAGGACAGCAGCAGTAACAAGTTGTTTTTTGGGGGAGGCTGGGGAGTTGGTGAGGGGATAAGATACTACAAATATCCTCAAATTTGCAGAAAAATCTGTGGGCTTTAGAAGAAAATAATAAAGCATTAACAGCTGCTGTGGTAGCAACAGCGCAGCTGGTGCACATGTTGGGTGCCTGCTGCTTTTCATGACCTAGTGTTAATTTCTTTAATTTGCACTGTATGCTTGTTATTCGTTGGCCGCAATGCAAGCTGTCCTGCTGCATTTATGCACCGTCAGAACAGGTTACAGGTTACAGATCACTTCTGACAGAAATAACGAGCTTGGGCTGATTTACAAACCCTGTCCTCAAAATAAGCATGATGGCAAACAATGGCTCCAGAGTGTGCTGTGCGGAGTACAGCAAGTGAGCAGAGCCGCTTCCAGAAGACCTACACAGTCCAGAAATCAGTGATCAAACACTGCTAGGAGTTAACGTCCCAGCTGGTTTCAACCCCGACATTTTGTTCTGGCTTCGGAATACTTAAATTAACCCAAACTCCCTCCTCTCTTTCACCCAGATCTCCCGGACGAGTCCTGGAGAGGAGAGGACGGGCATTCTGCAGCTCCCGGAGCTCTCCCCCCTTCCCACGCCCTCAGCGAGCGGCTGCGGCCATCCCGCGCCGCTCTGCCCGCTCCCAGCGCACGGAGCACGGCAGCCGCCCCCCGCGCGGCG
>WBMW01002257.1:101964-132084 GCA_013396635.1 Penelope pileata
GGCCCTGCGCCGCCCCTGAGCCCCGCGGAGCGGCGGTGGCAGCGGGGAGCTCCGTCGGGGCTCCTCGGTCGCTCATCGCGCCGGGAGGAAGGGGAGTTCGCTCCGCACCTGGTCCGTCCGTTTGTCCCGGGACGCTCTTTCGGAGCTGACCCGAGGAGTGTAATCTTCCATGCAGCCTACAGAGCTATGTCAGATAATTTCATGAACCAAAAAAAGTCTCCACAACGCTTTGCAGCAGCAAAATAGTTGACTTCGGTTATTTCTCTAACTTCTAGAGGAGTTCGAGCAAGCTTGCAAGTGTCTGCTCTATTTCCTTACAGTTTTTTTTCTTTTAAAGTGTATTTACAGATAAAAACTTCCATGTACTGTGTGTGCTTGAACATGTATTGAAAAGCCACAGTGCAGCACAAAGTGCTGGTGGTTGTGTCAGTTCTTGGCTGCGTGGCAGAACAGGGTTGTATGCTATTAGTTTGTTAATACGCTTACTGACGTTCTGATGAATTTTTATGTTTGTGAAGAAAAATGCTTCTACTTCGATGGCATATATGTCTTTCAATACTTAATAGTTCTGTTGAGGCGTAGGGAAGGGAAGTCTGCTCACAGCTTGCTTAACAGCGCTGCCTGTAGTCTGCTGCTGGAGTGTGTTGGTTTCATAAGCACGAGAAGTTCATTTGTGCACTGATGCACTTTTTTCCCTGGCTTCATTTCTTTAAACATATTTGACATTAATATTAATAACTCTCTCTGAGAAAATGCAAAGTTTAACATTTGAAAACTTTATAATCGTCAATAACTAAATTATAAAATATTAAAGAAATATTTATTCTAATGTTAATTCTGAAATTATGTATTTGTTTTTTTCTGTAAAAAAAAAGATGTTTCTAAAAATGAGCTTCTGGCATTTTGAAGGCTCATGCATCTATGCATACTAATTCGTACACAGGTATTTTTCAAAATATTGGAGACTAATATACTCTGTAGTACACAAACTCTAACAGCTACAGAAATTATGTTCCTCAGAACTTTTTCATACATATAACAAGTATTTCAGAAATATCAGGTGCTACTAAACACATCTTTCACTGTTCAGAGCATTTACTGAGACAAGCATTGTCAAAAATCTGTGTTATTGCTGCAAAGTGTTCTGACAGTTCCTAGAATGTTTAGACTCTTGTTAGAGCTACTCAGGGCACAGCACTGAGGAGTCCTATTTGAACACTAATTTAGCTTTCATAGAGACCTACATCAGTATGATTATCTCATAAATATAGGCTTGCTAGCAAAAAAAAAAAAAAAGTATGTCTTTTCATTATGATGAAGGCAACTGGTACCTACTTCCAAACTTCATAACATGAGCATATTTACTGCTCATGTGCCATTAAAAGCCCTGTTCCCAAATTCAGCAGTCTGCTTATCTTTGAGACATGTTTATATCTCTGGCAGAAGCTAACAGGAGGTATACATATGTAGCGTGATGAAGGAAGGGTCTTCACCAGAAATTGGTTTCAAAGAGAGTGAGGTTTGCATTCAAAGCCTGAGACCTAATCTGTTCTATTTCTGAGCTCTTCTATGGACTCTCTTTGTGCCCATGGATTTATCACACGGTTCATGAGTGAAATCTTTCTCTCTGAGGTTACTGGCAGTGTTGCCACTGAATATAGTAGAGTCAACATTTCACACATAAATCAACTTGCAACCCTCATTATTCACATATGCAGTGAGAGTTTGGTACATTCTTAGATTGCTTTCTGTTTTTACTCAAGGACTTTGTTTCAATGGAGATTGTACTGTCTTATTATAGTTACCATTGATGGTATTGATAGGTATGTACATAAGGAAAAGCTCAAATATGCATATATTCTACATTGAAAAACATGTATATTCTACGTATCAAAAAGTTATGAAGACTGAGATTTTCGGATAGATGTCTAGAGAGAAGTACCCAGCTGGTACCTCTCACAGAGATGAATTATAAACAAAACATAGGACGGCTGAAAACATAAGCAGATAAGAAAGGATATTGAGTTGTTAGAGCATGTGCACAGGAAAGAAAAATGAAGATGGTGAAGGGACTAGAAAATGAGAGTTATGAGGAGAAAGAGGCTGGGGGAACTGGGTTGTTTAGTTTGGAGGAGGCTGAGGGGAGACCTCACTGCTCTCTACAACTACTTGGAAGAAGGTTGCAATGAGGAGGGCGTCAGTCTCTTTTCTCAGGTTACAAACAATGGGATACAGATGGAAATGGTTTCAAGCTATGTCAGGGGAGGTTATACTGGATATGGGAAGGAATTTTTCCATGGAGAAAGTGGTCAAGTGTTGGAATGGGCTGCCCAGGAAAGTGTTGGAGTCCCCATCCCTGGAGGTGATTAAGAGATATGTGGGCGTGGCACTAAGGGACATGGTTTAATGATGGGACTTGGTCTGTCAGGTTGACGGTTGGATGTGATGATCTTGAAGGTATTTTCCAACCTAAATAGCCATATGATTCTGTAATACATTCATGTGCACAGAAAGTACCAGCCACAGTTGGTAGTATCACTGCATCTTCATCAAATGCATCACCATTCTAAATCCTGTTCTTTAGTAAGTAGTTTGGATTTAAACAGTGTTTTTTTCTCATTCTTAATACTGCGAGTTTCAGTGGAAGAAGAATGATTCCTCTTGTGAGCCATGTCTATCTCGCCCTAAACCAGATCCAGATACATCTTTTGTTGTTGGAGACAAGTTGTTGATGAAAGGAGTTCTTCCCTTTTGTATTGAGGAGTTTAGTCAAAAATGAGAATTCAGATTAGGAATCATGACATATTTCTTCAATGTGTTCTTTCAATGGAAAACTTTTTTTTTCTTGTACCTTACAGGACCTAGAAATTTGCTTTCTAGCTCCAGCTCCCCAAAATTGTTTTTTCAATAGTCCGGCAGTTTTTTAAAATAATATGAAGTTGCATGATATGCATGTGTGTCCAGAAAGCCCAGTTATTTTATTTCCCGTTTGGACATGCTCTCAGGTCGTCTCATCACGTGTGATTTGTTAAGACATAGTGAACTCATGCTTTATGAGTTCCCACTTCTGGGATTTCCCACTCTTACTATGCTGGCTGCTGGTCGTTTCCAAATTCATACTGGCTTGACTGCTTTCTGGTGACTGATGGCAGAGTTTCATTTTTTTACATTATTTCCATGTATTCATATCCCCATATTGTCTGTGCAATATCCAACCAGTGGTGAGGGTACTATGATTTGAACTGGACAAACACAGAATTAAATACCCAGCTTTGTAAGATGTATCCTTCAACAAACACCATGTTAGGATTTTTTAAATTTAGCCAGATTTCTTACAGAATAAAACTGCATTACAAAGTGTAAGGCCACAATTTATCTGTTGTAAATGAGTGAAAACCTGGTAATTCACAGAGGAAAGATGGGCTAGTCTAGTAGGTGCTGCAGGTGTCTGAAATTCAGCTAGACAGGGCAGTGTACAATGCCAAAGATGTTTGCAACAGAAAGTAGACTGAGTACATTTGTAGCTGTACTTGCAAACAGAGATTGGCCCTGAGGGTACTGCTGGGCATCACAGCTAGAGGCTCTGTGGATACAACCAGAGAGAACCATGCTTTGCTTTTGACTTGCGCAGTTTTCACCAGCTGTTCTCTGTGTTTCTTGCTCTTATTTTCGCAAGAACTCTGTGCATTTGAGAAAATGGCACCCTGATCTTACCTGGTACCTTTAAGTATTTCTGTCTTTTTACCTCATATGGGAATTTGGCCTCGGTTCCTTCATTTTGGATTCAATGACAGTACTAAAAAAGCAACAGAGTTGGGGGAAAATAAGCATTTCACCTTTTCGCACTGAGGAGTCTATAAGTGGAAGTGAAAACAAAGGTTACAAATATGGTTTTATTTGTTACAAAGTTACGAATACAAAATTTCCTGATAGCATCTCCTTAACTTTTAATCCCATTTAAATAGCAAAATAAATGTTAAAGATTGCTTTACTTTGGCTATATATTTTTAACCCTCTAATTTTGAGTGAAAAGTGCCTTTCACTGCTAATGTAAAGAAAAAAAAAGCTGACAGTTATTATTACAGTTATACAGCAATTCAGGAGACAGTCAAAGAGGAATGTTCCTAAACTGCAAATTAGAGAGAGTAGCATAAGCTATGTAGAGGTGCCTGTAATAATAGACTTTCAGTCTATTCATATTTCATATTACATCATGTCAGCTGGATATGAGAGTGCTGCTATTCTTCATCCTTTGCCATCCTAACTGAATGAAGATCTGATCATTTTGGTCACAAGCAGGCCTCCACTCATAAGGTGAACGGCTGGCACATGAATCCAACTCAATTATTTCCTTCTCTGCAGTAGTATGAAAAGGTAGCTGCTTGGCATTGTCTTGTCATCAGAGTAAATACTGAACGGCTTGGGAGAGGGCTTCCAGGTTTTTGAACATTCAAAACTGTGTACTTGGAAGTGAACCAACGCCTAATGGGTACAGCAGTGAAGGGCCTTGGGTGTAAGTTCTCGTTTCCAGCAGTCATCAGGCTATCCCTGTGAATTTGAGAGTGAGTATTCGTTTCTCTGAGCCTCAGTTATAAACTATGACATGAGGACAGTGGCTCTATTATCATTTTTTCTTTCTTGCCTACATAGTGTTTGAATACTTACGAACAAGAATTCTATCATAGTTTCAGAAGAACTAAAAAAATTATTGAATTTCCAGTATTCTACCATTCTTCTTAATTTCTTCTTCTCACTTCTATACTTCCATAATACCTGGTACAATTGAGCCCTCATCTGTGTTACTTTTTTTGACTTCTAATTCCCTGTGTATAAAAACATTATGCACGCGCACATCACCACCCCATCCCCCACTGCCACTCCCTCAGTTTAGTCCAAACATGTGCTTCCTTGATTTTCAGAGATGTTGATCAGCCACTACATTGTGTTTTTTTCCATGTAATTTGTTGCAGTTGATTAAGACTACAAGACTGAACAAAGAGTCCTACAGGATGTACACAGGACATATACAGATCATTGCTGATGCAACTTCTGAGAGTTGGCAGCAAATGTTTGCAGTTCTGTGGAAATGTTTTTCTTTGAAGTCATCAGCATGTAGTATCATCTTTTAGTCAAAAAAACTAGCCTGTGGCTATTTGAATGGAAGGAATAGCAAATCAGTTGATCTGGAGGGTAGCAGATCCCAAAGAGGTCTCTCTGGCCACCCCAGGGAGTGGCTGTGGGGCCTGCATGCCATTTGCCTCATGCAAAGAAATTAAGACGCATCTACCCAATAGTGTACGAAGGAGTTGTGAAAGTTCATCAATCGATCACAAAATGAATGATGAAGTTGATAACGGTGCAGGAAGGGTGGACAGATCACTGAGGGCCACAGTGTTCGGAGAGATGGGTGCTCCTTGTGTCGGGGCCTGAATCAGGGCAGGGCCTGGCAGCCAGGAACTGTGTCATTTCCCAAGCCTGGAACAGGGCAGCCCCAGCACTGAGCTGGGACATGCAGCCATGGGGAGTGGGGGACCTGTCAGAGCTGGAGGCTGGGTTGCCGTGAGGCCCTACAGCAGTCTCAGTGGACAGGGGCTGATGGTCCCAGACCGATGTGGAGTCTGGGACCCTGGGCATGTGGAGGAGCCCTGGGACAGTTGAGCAGGGAAAGTCCGGCCTGGCTGTGCCTTCAAGGCCCTGTCAGTTAATATATAAAAGGTTGTAATTATTAATAGATGGAAGCAAGGAGTGCTAAGAAAACATCATCTGGCTAATCTTCCAGTCATAAATCAGTTGAGACAGTGTTTGAAGACATGATGCTCTGTGGTGAGGAGACTCCAGGCTGGTGACAGACACTGGAGCAAGGCAGCAGTGACACCTGTTGCATGACAGCTAATTATGTGCTGGAAGAGGTGAAAAGAGTGATTCAAAGACAGTGCCCTCCTCTGATAGTTTGGTGGGGTTTTTTACCATATGAAGTCTTTTTGAAGCTAATAAGTCTTTTATAACTGCTGTTTCACAGTTGAAAGGTTTCCTTTTTTTCCATGTATTTGATACATGACAGCTGACTGGGTCACCAGCACTGCACAACCTCTCTTTTTTTTTTTTAATAATTTTTCAACTACTTTTTAAAACAGAGAAAGGCAAGGTCACATAAAAGCAACGTTTTTGAGCATGTGTGTAAGATGTGGTGCCTTAAAAAGGACATATTCTTTCAACAGGTAGTCTGTTAACAATCTTTTTTTTACCATCTTTCTTCTTGTCACCTTCCCTTCTTTCTCTTAGCTTCTCTTATTGAGAAATGAGGTTATGACTGACACTAGAGAGGTTTCTTCAATTGTGGATAAGAAGTCATGCTAAAATAATGTCATTTGGGAAGTAGATTGAATTGAATAATTCAGAATAGAATAATAGTTATTATTTTTCTTGCAGACTTTTCAAAATTTTTCCTTACAGCCTGCTTCCTCAAAATATACTGTCTCTGATAAAACAAGCCAGTTGTAAGCCTTGGTGAAATAAGGTATGTTTTGCTACTAGAGTGGTGCAAAGCAGCTAGATTTTACTGATGAATTTGGGTCATTCATCTGCATCTAATGAATTTATGTCTCTGTGTGGCTTCTAGCGAGATGGCTATGAGCACATTCCTTATTGATTTCCAAAAGCTATTATGAAACTGAATCCAGCCAAAAGCTGTTTGTTTAGTGATTATCACTTTTTGTTCTGGTTTTATTCCTCCTTTCTTGATTGTTTCATGACAGAGTTCTTTCTGTAAAAGCTCCAAAGTTTGTTTCTAAAATATTTCATTCTAAAGCTTAATAAATTAGGGATTTTGTGGCCCGTTATTTTGTATCTCCCTCTCACAATTCAGTCTTAGTGGAACACAGTGCAAAATTCCCTGAAATAATTTGTGGTTGTACAATTTCAGCAAAAACGTTTGTTTTCAAGGACTACACTCTTTACCTACAATACATCGAGATATCTCCTGTCTAGGCTAATTAGAATAAAATAGGTCAACTATTTATGAAATGAACACCTGTTCATCTACACTGTCAATAGCCACTGAAGAAAATTATTACATCTGTATCAATCATTTAGTTCCACCTAGTAGGAACAAATAATTACTCCCGAACTTTGTCACAAGAGAAGAGACATCAGCTCTGCCTCGACATTCATTCATGATAAATGAGCCTCATCTCAGCATTTGTTCAGCAGCAGAAGACCTTTATCCTGTGACATTGTTCTATTCCACTGTCATTATTTTTTAATTATCATCACTAGTTTGGAGCTTGGTATATGTTTCTGGCCAAATTTAGCTTTGCCTTAAGCGGGTACAATGCCATTTACTCTCAACACAAATTATATCCATTTGTGTCAAGACTGAGATTATTTCTCAGTTCTTAACCAGTAGCTCATAATTCATTTTCTTTGTTCACAACAGATTCTGGAAGATTAACTCAGAAAATGTTTACGGTGTGAAGATGCCATTCAACAGACATCTGTGAATTAGTCTCGTGCTACTGTCTTCCTTGTCTTCTTCGTCTCCTTACTACCTGTCCTTGTTCAGCTTGGGAAAAAAGCTGCCCTCAAAGAGCATCTGATGCCCTACAAGCCAGATTTGCACAGTGAGACATGTTCTTTCACGACTTGATGGTGGCAGCTGGAATGTGGTACTCCTTGGCCATCCTGAACCAAAGCTGTTGTTTTTATGTATTTGAAAATTAATCAGATTCTCCCTGCTCAAGTCTTTTGTACTTTAACAACTACTGCATAATACTTTGACTATACCGTACAACAATAGTAATGTGTGCAATTCTAAAGAGATATGTCACGTACTGATTCTGAGAGAGACTGTTTCCCAACTGAATCACGGTAAATAAATTTTGTCAGGCTTAGAAGGATGTTTTCAATTCTATTTTTTTTTTTAATTTTTAATTTTAATTTTTTTTTTTTACAGGGGAATAAGCCAGGAACAATGCTCAAATACAATGTGTCAGCACTATGCAAAGATCTTTCTATGCAGTCTTTCATACATTTTTCCATTAACAAACAGAGTACAGTTGCTACTTGCTGAAGAATTTTGTGGGGATGAAAGTTGGCAGTGGGCATGGCTTCCCAGAAAGGATGAAGCAGAAGGGAGCAGATAGAGCCATGGCATCTTTTTTTTTTTCTTTTCTCCAACACTGGCTTACAAAATGGGCAGACCTGGTGTACTGGGAGAAGTGTACTGCACGTCTTTGAACAGTTATGTTTTCCTTTCATATGTGGCCTGAGGAAGCCAGATTTCCTTGTGAGCTCTTCCTTATTACAATTGTTGTAGTTTTACAGATGGCTTAAATAAGTGCTTGAAAAACTGATTCCTTCTGCCTCACCCCAAATTCTGGTTGTCTATCATGGACTAATTACCATATCACAGAGTAAAATATTTACATATATCTTGATCTAGTGAGCAAGCATTGAGGAAAGTGGCTGCAGCAGAATTTGCTTCAAGGTCACAGCTATTAATGATTGTGAAAGCTGTATCAGGGTTATTTTATTTTAAGTGCACTATATTTTTCCATGGTTGCAGAAAAATTGAATTTTTCAGCTTGTTTCAATATCTTGTTGTGTTGGCCCACTACAATGACAGGAGTCCTGTGATGTATACACAGATGTAGGAATGGATGGGGATATATGACAGTATACTCATATTAACAAGCCAAGAATTTAAACCAACATAGTTGAAATGTGATTGAATATTCTTATCAGCATTTCTTATCAGAATTTCTAACTTGTTATTCAATCGTTGCGTATATATGAGCAGTGTTTGCATGAATAAAGTCTGATGAGGCACAAATAAAATTTAAGGGATGGGAGCAGAGCCAAACATTCTTGCTAGCACCTCTGAGTGTCTACAATATGTAGTTCACTTATTTTCACAGGCAGCTTCTTTTAATATCTGCTCTCTGTGTCCTTACAAGATGGTGTCATAATTTATATTTAATTCACAAAATACTTATCTGAGAACATGACAGAATTGTAGAGAATATTTTACCATTTCAAAGTCCCCTAAGAAAATCCATACCTGTGAATTGGCATTCCTATCCTTTTTTTTAGAATTCGTTTTTCTCTGAAAGATGTGAAGTTTTCAAAAAATGTGTGCAATATGCACACTCAAAGGAAAAAAGGAGCCAGTAAATATTGTGATAAAATCATATATTGATGATTTAAATCTGTCTTGTATTAGCTGACTGAAGAAAATCCTCTGGAGTACTCTAATTAAAGCATCCTCCCATTAACTGTACAATTCAGGAATCAAGCCACTGGGTTTTTTTTGTGTAGAATCACTGCCAAATAATTGTGAACATTGAGTGTTTAGCATTCCTTTCTTAAACAGTGAATGATGCCCTTAGAGAGAACATACTGAGATGATGAATTTTAAAGATGTATGTTTTAAAGCAAAAAGAGCAAAAGGAGGGAAAGTTAAAAGTGTGCTTTTTGGTAAGCTTAAAAGCTTTTAAACTATTTCTGAATATTGCACTGTAGACATCAATTTATTCTCCTTGTAAAGATAAAAATGTGGCCAAACTCTTCACTACGGCTAATCATCACTCAATGCAACAGAAAGAAGCCTGCAGAGAATCCATTTGCAAATCTGATTATGAGCCTGGTCCTATACTCAGCTTTTGATCAGGTTTGGGTGTATTGCTCTCTCTTTTTTTTTTTTTTAATTTCTTTTTTTAAAGGCAAAACTTAAATAGATTAGATCCATCCATTAGCTACAGATCAGCTAGAAATCATAGCTAATGAATGCTTGTGACCTATACGTATAAAATAAGATTGCAGAAGAATTTGTGTGTAGGATTAATCTTGCCTACATTTAGATATCTACATGGTAGGTATATGACCTGGTCATTCATTAATAGCTTATGGACAGAAATGGGTAGTGTACTGTGATTTATCTGAGCCCTCTTACTTGTTTACCTTGAGATGAGATAAATTTCTCCTTTAGAATATCTGTTCATCCCCATGGAAGGGACGATCAGCTCAGATTAGCATATGAATCCCACTGCTGGATGCTCGGTCCAATGCTGTTATTTAGGATTTCATCTTCTAAGATAATGGTATCCATAGAAAGTATTAAGATACAGCAGTGTACTATGAAACTATAGAACCAAGGGTTTCTGTGGGAAAGAAATTCACTTTTGACTAACCTCCCAGTTCCCCACTGAATCTGATCTCATGGGAATGTAGATTTGTTCCCTGATGAACATCATCCATGATGAAAGCCACATGCCAAGATACTTCTGAATTCCCCTTGCCCAGCCTCCTCCTGCACCTACTGATTTTCTGGGAAGCCAGTCCTTCCACTGATGTCCTGCACACAGTGCCTGTTTGGGCACGTTGCCCTGAAAAGGCAAGAGAATAGCTGCTAGGCCTGAAAGTAGGACAGACTTGTGAGGAAAGACTAAATTCATTTATGTTTTCCCTGCCTGCCTTCCATTCCTCTGCAGCAAACATGGCTCAGTTCTGAAAGCGTGTGACTGGGAGTTGAAGGAATAGTCTCCATTTTGGGTCATTAGATAGTTCTGGAACTAGATTGCTAAGTACTGTTATGGTATTTGCATATTTCCCATCCTTACCAGGGAGCAGACACTCTGCTTTCTAAGTTACTTGAGTGATCTAGTGTAGGAGTAAACGTGCTCCGATAGATCTGTCATACAGGAGCAGGATTTGGTCTCTTATGAAACAGAGTTGAGGTGGCGTACTTTCTAAAGCTCCCTGGCGATGACCAGCTGTCCATGCAATGTACGGTTGATTCATGCAAGTCTCATGAGTCTTAATAATCAAAATATAATAGATTTCCTGCATGTGCATAGACACGTGTGTGGCACCTGTTAAAACTGGCAACCCTGAGATGTGCAGAGAATCCACTTCGTGTAGTGCCTTTGCAGTTGCCCTAATTAGAACTGCTTTCTCTAGGAGTCTGTTCTTTTATCCGAACCCTCATATTCTAGATGCTGCAAAGCAGTGTGTTAGACCCGTTGGAAAGAACCAGAAATTCCTTAGTCTGCTAAACTGACTGAATGGAAGCAGGGTTTGGACTAAAGATGAGAATCTGACCCACAAAGCATATCCATGGGTGTAACTTACAAGTGCTGTGTGTTTACGTGAAATTACTTATAATGAATACAGATGTCCCCTTAAGACATTGTAAATCTATTCAAAGAGCAAACAATAAAAAAACACAACCAAATAAAAAAAAACCACACCAAAATAAGCAACAAACTTTGCTCAGAAGGTAATTTTAAGACAGGAAATAAAATAAAAAGGCAGGCTAGATGGGAGGCTGAGGCCAACACCAGTATATTAGTGAAGAGTGTATCAAGCAGAAAGAGAATTAATGAAGTTCAGAGGCGCATACTTTTGATTCAAGCTGGTGACACTTTTATTGCAGTATGATGGTGAGAGTTTGGGATTGCATGCTTTTGGCAGGGAATCTCTAGATAATTCCCTTTGCTTTGTAATACTAGGTAGATAATACTCTTACCCACAAAGCAGCATGCTGAGGAAACATCATAATTTGCTGTTTCTATCAATCTCAACAAAAAGATCTGCTTGTCCTTTGGCTGGGAGCAATGTTAGATCATGTCAGAGATGATTTGGTTCCTTAGAAACACAGACTTATGCATGACTTATCCCAATAAAATGATGTCTAAGCCTGATTTTTTTGAGCAATGAAACTACTGCTTCATTTTGAAGTTTCATTTTGAACTAATGAAAATACTGTACATAATGATGCATTCAACACACAAAAAAATAATAATACAACAGTTAAAAGCAATAGTTTCATTTAATCTCAATTGAGTAAGACCATGATGGTTCATAGTTAAGGATCTTGTTGATCACTAAGAATTCAATTAGCATTCAAGATGGCCAGCTTATTTTAACTGGTGTATGTGTGTGTGTGTATATATATGTATTTACATAAATGACACATACATGCATCTGTAAGTGGTTTCTTGGTGTGCAAATTTCAACCACCCTCTGCTTTTGCTTTCTCTAATTTATTGTTGTCCTATACATAGTAGCACAACAGTTCTGAAGTTATGTGTGTAGCTGATTAATATTGTACAATACCTGCTTAATACCAGTCCAAAGCCATTTGAACTAATGAAAATATTCTTATTGACTTTCAGGGACTTTAGAGCGAGCTTTCAAGAGATGTCTCTTACTGAACAAATGCACTGGTTTTCTGCTGTTATATAGTCCTGGATCGATAGATTTTTGCCCAGAAAATCTGAATAAGAAAGAACAAAGGCAACATTTTAAAATAAATATATGCATGTAAACATATCCACAATATCCTTATCTTTGAAATAGTAAAATTGTTTTAAGGCCTTTCATATGTCAATACATCAGTTGCTTAAAAATATTCAACTATCTAAATGTGTTTTGCAGGTACTGTATCTTTGGATACTAAATAATTAATCACTTCATCTTACTTTTCAGTAGAGGGCACTCAGAACAAATCATAGATCAAAATAATGTCTAAAAGACACTTAACATAATAGAAGATTTTCATCAGAAACACCACTGAGTCTCAAGCAAAGCTACTATGTATTTACATTTGTTTCAAGCGTAAAGCAGCTATATTAAAGGATAAAACTTAGCAAAACTTGAGCTGTATCTTGTGCACATTCTTACGTATTTCACAGCATGATGTAAGTAAGCTATTAAACTTTGAGAAAAAGTGGTTTGTTCATTTTTATGGATTAACTACCAGGGTCTAATAAAATATTTAACAACTTTTTAATGAACTAAGCCTGTCCTCTCTTTCCAGACATAATGAATAGTGTGTATAGGTCTCTGCAATAGAAATTATTCCCTTTTTTTTTGTTACAGATCATTTAAAATATGCAAAGTAGAAAACATTCAGGCTTTGTTTCCGGCATAAACTGAACTGCTAATAAAGAGAATAGGGCCCTGTTTTTTCTCAGTTTTTGTTTAGCTTTTATACCAGTATAACTCTAATGAATGCAGCTATCACACCATTATAAAAAGAGCAATGCAGTGTGTATCTGTATAAGCAATTTGATTATATTACATTTCACAAGGAAATACTGCAGATTCAAACGAGCTTTTATAAGAATGCCAATATTTTAAATAAAATTCAAGAAAAGAATCAACCTCTGTCACTTAGAAAACATTTCCAAATGGAAGAGAAATGTAACAAATTTAAGGAATTAAAACTTTTGATATCCCTCATACATTGTTACATTTTTTCCATAAATACATAAGAACTACGTTTCTTCCTTAATATAGTAAAATATTCATTTTACCTTACAAATATTTGAACTTACAATAGGCGTCTGTATTTAATAAGATGAACACTGAGATTTAATGTTCATTAACCTGAGCCCACAACCCTTGTACTCACACAAGAGTTCCATGAACACATGATTTTGTTAGTTTTCATGTAGGAAGGGCTTCCTTTTTCACTTGGAGACTAGTTTCTATCATCTATTATGTCTGGATTAAATTTAGACAACGGTGTGTGCGTAGGTGTGTGTGTTTGTACCTACATAGAAGTAAACATCACTCACAGACTTTTAATTATTTCTACAAATGATTATTTTACACATTTTCATGTTTTCCATCTTTATGGAATGATCCTGATGGATCATTATCATCCTTATCATCTTGATGGAGTGATAAAACTGCTACAGTTTACCTACAGTTTATATGCTTTTCCAAAAATGTGATTCACATTTGACCAGCTGGAGGAGCAGGAAATTCTACCTGCATATTCACTCTTTGCTAGGAAGGACTTCTTAAAAAATATCCAAGCTAAGGTGTATCTACTTTCAATATTTTCAAAACTTAGTGACTGAAAGTACTGACTTTAGCTTTTAGAAGGTTTTAATTTATTTTGCCATATAATGCACCTCACTAATACTGCAGTGCCCCTGCTATTCTTGTGATAAGTTTCTATTAAACCAGCACTGTTAATCATCTGGAACCAGGCACCAGTTCTTTGGGACTAACCACTGGGTATTAGCAGGAAAACTGCAAACTCATTTTATTTCTGAACTAAACTGCCACCAGAATATGAAGCTACTCCTGGAGAGGTGAAAAGCTAGAAAGCTAATCTACCATACTGCTAACTCTAAAGGTTTAGCCAGTGCTGTATCACTGTGTGACATAAATCAAGGCTTTTATTTTTTGAAATGTGTAACCCTGGTGATTTATTGACTTTAAAGATCTTCCTAGAAGAAAGTTTGTTATATTATCTTTCCTCCACGTCAGAAAAGTACGTACTGTGAAATTAAAGTAACACACCATTTCTCAGAAAATGGAAACTAGTCTGTGCTCTAGATTTACTGGGGGAAAACTTCTTAACCACAAAATCATTTAAATGTGTTTTATAAATGTGTTTTATAAATGTATGTGTTATATTTGAGGAAGACTATAAGCCAAAAAGAAATATGTATACTTGGTTATGCTCTTTGAGATATGTATAGTTATATGTGTATATAATTATGATATAATATATTTCATGAATTGCATACTGCTAGTATTTTAGACTCCCACAATAGTGCTTAAGACTGCTTCAGAAGTTTGCAAATTGAATTGATTCTAGAAACATTAAGTATTAGTGGCTCTATTTTGCATAAGAGTACATTATGAATGTGGACAACAAGCAATGCCCACACAGGATTAACTAATAGCCATGTTCTGTTCAGGTCAGGAGTGCATTTCCAGTTTCCCTTTTTTCTGTGCTTCTGTTTACATTTTGGGGTGGTCTCGTAGCTACGAATAGGCTTCCTTTCCAAAGAAACAAACCTGGAAGAAGAGGTCCAGGAGTGTGCTCAGCATGCTCCAGCTACTAATAAGTACTCATTAGTCATTCATTCATCAGGGAGCCAGATTAAACCTCCTGAAAAATGTGATGTGGATATTGTGTTCTCAGCACCAACGTCTTCACCCCGTGGGTTTCTCCCATTGTACTGCATTAGTTGCTAATACAGGCAGTGCCAAAACAACCTCAAATCTTTATACTTCAACCATCCATAAACTATGCGGAGGCAGTTTATCACAAGCGTTTGAAAACTGAAATTTGGGCTATGCTGGTGGATTTAAGTGTGTATCCAGACAAGATGGTAAGCTTCATATCCTGATTAACTGAGGATGGGACTGGAATATTTATGTTCACAAATTCACAGTTTGTTTTCTACAGATATTCTCCAGTGGTCACTTAAAGTTCAATGTTTTATATATTTCTGCCAAAAACCAAGTTTGCTGTAGTAGTCAAACAAAGAGATGTTAATGATTGTAAGAACTGTGAAAGCAAATTAATCTTCCTAGAAATGGTTTCACACTCTTTGCCCAGGACTAATTTGATCTGCATGCCTTTTCAGCAACAGGAAACATAGGTTTTGACTGTTTTAATAAACATTTATAATGTTAAAACACTGATAACCACAGGAGAAGTGTTTTTACTTGCAAAATAAAACATTAATGTTGACTAGAGGAATCATTGCCCTTTTGTGTAATGACATGCACTGTATCCACACAATAAAATACCAAATGAGAAGTCTTTTCTCTATACTTTTTCTAGCACCGTTTTACCATCTTGAAAATACTATCTTTAAAAACATCTGTAACTTCATATGTCATTGTTCTCATCCAACCACAGTTGTTAACTGCCTTATGTGTATTTTTCTACTAAGATGCCATACTTGCTTAGATAAATGAATAAAAGCGTGAATGTAGAAGAAATGGCAACTGCCTATTTGCATTAAAAGTTTTCCACTTGTGCAAATCTTTGATGGATGCCCCAAAACCCTAGGTTACTCAGTCCTCACAATGAATGATAAAAGTTGCACATGGCATTCGCTGTATGGATACATTTTGTTTCAGAATTAAAATTGAATTAAATTAAAATGTACTAGGAAAAGAGTGAAGACTGTCCTGCCAATGTGACACTTTGTGGCTCTGTGTAGGCACACTGGCTCACCAGCACAAAGTCTTTCCACTAGCGAACAACAAGAAAAGTCATCTTTTTATACAATCTGTGTTTCCTGTTGTTCAGGTAAATTTTTGTAACACCAACTTTTTGCTGATTTATGTTTCAAGAAAAGGCATGCCTTAAGTTCTTCTGCGATTAATGCATATGTCCATTATTCATGTAAATATATTTTAATCCTGTTTTTTATAATTTTGTTTAGAGTTTGCACTGAAAAATGCTTTCTGGAATAAAGGCTTTTTAGGGCATTTTCACAGGCCGTGAACATTGCATTTCAGATCAGATATATCCCCGTAAGTACTTTTAGTGTGAGGTTTCTCTGACAGTTACATGCAAATCAAGTTGTTCTGTCTCATATTTTTTCACAAAGAAATTAAAATAACACTAATTGTAGAACAGGTTATAATTTTTCCAGGCTCAGGAGAAGAGAGAATGGGCTTCAGCTCGTCTTTGCAACTCCAGGGTAGATATTAGGCATTTGTAGTCTATCCTATATTTAAATTACATCTGACTGCACTGTAACATTGTACCTGCCTTTATTGCCATAAATCACTGCAAACATTTTAGCAGGGAGAAAAAAAAAACACATTATTTTGTGCATACTCATATTAGCCTAATGATGCCAGTACTGGCATGATAAGGATAACAAAGGAATACAGTCACAAGGCTGTCATGCTTAGAATCATAGAATCATAGAAACGCTAGGTTGGAAAGGACCTACAAGATCATCTAATCCAACCGCTTCTTAATATCAGTGTCCATCTGGCTCCATATCTACTTTCTGATAGTTGACAATATTTGATGCTTTGTCAAAGAGTACAGTAAACACAGCAAGAGCAGAATGGTCATTCTCTGGCTGCCAGCTTCTTATCACTTCTCCGTTCTAATGTTCGCATCCACTTTATTGTATCATAGTCACTGAAGGACCTACCCCGCCTGAATTTTTCTGATCCATACCTAGTGTCAGGACTCTTCAAGTCAGTAGATCCGTGCTTCTGATTTGAAAAAAAGATCACACTTATATGACCATATATTTTAAATTTTTTAATTTATAATCTTTCTCTAGAAAATCATATTTTTAATCAGAATCTTTAGTATGTTCATGTTTTCATATATTTTCTGGATAAAACTTTAGACCAGAGTACTGAAGCAATCTGATCCATTGTTTTACTGCTGCATATGTGATACTGACACAGAGAGTATCTTCTGAACTGTATAGTGCTAGTAAAGACATTAAATTTCCACAGTGTCAGGACAGGAAAGTCTGCAGAGCTTTTGGGACTTGCTTCTTATATGGAGACTTCCAATTGTATCAGTAGTACCTTTCTCTGATATTTTCTGAAATGTGGACATACATATGAGTCTAGTGCATTTGTTCAGAAATATAGGCTGCAAGACTTTAAGATTTCTTTTAGTTTTCACTTCTTTATAGAAAATTCCTATGAAATTGGCCATAATGTAAGTGCATCAGAAAGAGGGAGCGGGAAATGAGGATTTTCCTTATTATCGTTGTATATATATATACGGCAACATTTAAACTAGAGATTTTTCTCATGATGCACTTCCCTTTTCTGTTATAAATGAAACTCAGACACCTAAAAGAGGATTGTGGATACTTCTCTGTACGCCAAGCACCCCATTGCTGAAAGAGTTGACATACTGAGCTTTGCAATGATCAAGGCTCTTTGTAGATTGGGCTCCACATGCAAAATGTGGACAAGAATAAATATATCCTTGATCATTTTTTGGAACAAAGAATACATAATGTAAGAGACTTTGCAGTTGAAATACACTCTAATAGAGACTAGCATCACAGTCATTATATGAGCTCTCTGGCTATCTAGCTTAATACTCTGAGGGCTGCTTTGAAAGTAGTGCTTCATATTTTAGTATGTTGGCCCACAGTGTCAGAGGTGGGTGTTGGTGATGTGGCAGCAGAGGTTGAACCTTCCTACCAACATTCCACTACATTTTGTTGCCATGTGACAGATGGCAGCAGAGGGGCACTCTGACACAATGGTGTCTGACGTGGGAGTGTGGATGAAGCAAAGGGGTGGAACTGAATCCCTCTATATGGAAAAAAATGGCACCCTCTGTGTCTTAGTTTCTAACTGAAACTTTCTCTCAGTGTCTGCTACAAAGCTGTGTTTTGGTTCTAGAAAGTAAACATGGCTGATAACACCCGGCAGCGCTGAACAGAACCAAGGACATTTGTATGTCTCTGCCAGGAGAGTAAAGAGGCTGGGGGGGGCCGCAGGGAGCTAGGAGGGGACAAGAATGGGGCAGCTGACCCAAACTGACCAAAGTGATATTCCACACCATATGACATCATGTAATATAAGGAAGGGAAGTGAGCGGGGAGGGCCCGTTTGCTTGGGGATTGGCTGAGCATCGGTCGCGGTCGGTGAGCGATTGCTTTGTACAATCACTTGTTTTGTATATAATTTTCATTACTGTTATTTTACTCTATTTTCCTCTTTCTGTTAGTAAATAGTTTTTATCTCAACCCCCGAGTTCTACCTTATTTCTCGATTCTCTCCCCCATCCCAGCTGGGAGGAGGGGGGGGGTGAGCGAAAGGCTGTGTGGGGTTTCCAGGCCTGCCTGCTGAAACCAGAACACAATGGTGTCTGACGTGGGAGTGTGGATGAAGCAAAGGGGTGGAACTGAATCCCTCTATATGGAAAAAAATGGCACCCTCTGACATTCATTGACGCTTGCCGAACATTTAGGGACACCAAACAGTAGATATTAGCACAGCGAGGTGGTGAGTGGTGCATTTCAGCAATGAGCACATCATAGCAGCTGTGAAACAGTGGGTCACCTCCACCAGTACAGACTGTTGGGAGCGTGGCATGCAGGCTCTTGTTCATTGCTGGTGAAAGTGCATAGCCAATGCTGGTGACTATGTTGAAAAATAGTGTTTTATATCTAAGAATTTGCTCTATCAAATAGTGTTATTGTGCTTTTTGTATCTATTCCAGTTTCCATGGAAACAAATGGGAGGCGTTACTTTCAGAGTGACTTATGTAATTATGAGTGATGCCAGAGCTGTCAGCACTTTCCTTTCCACTCTTGAGTTCTCCGTGACAAGCACAGCAACATCACATTGAATTACTTATATGCAGTTTGTCTACAACCAGTGGAAGAAATTTTTAAATCAAATCAATGATATAATCTAAATTAGGACTGGATTTTGGCTAGATTCCTTTACTCAGTCCATAACAAAGCAGGTCTTTGCAACCACGTAGCAAGCAATTGGGCATTCAAGGCCTATGAATCACCAGGCAAGGCAAATAGTGCGCAGTTTGAGCAACAATTGGTATTTTAGAGGGAAAGAGAGGAAAATTTCATTCCTCCAATATTATCTCCTTTTATCTACTGAAAGCCATTTTCTAGGTATTCTTTTCAGAATTTTGACACACTGAAGTTTAAATAAGGTCAGTTTGTTCAGCTTTCCCCCTTAAATTCCTGGCGCTGCTTTGTATTGCTGGAGGTACAATTAAAGCTCTTGACAGGTAATTTTCATGCAGAGAAAAGGAAATTATGAGTTTGAACTAATGATGTTTTCTCTCAATTCTCCGTTGGAGAATATTCCATAAAATAAGGAAAGAACTCAGCATTTTGTAAACACAAATTGTCAAGATCCAGTGAGGTCAAGGCCACGAGCACAGTTTAAGGTCCTTTATACTACAACGGCTGCCCGCCTCTACTTCTTCAGTTACTTGGTATCTTTTGGAGTTACTGCCCTAATGTCAGTCCTAAAAGCCACTTAAACACAGAGAGGGAAAATGGGAGTGATTCTCACTTTGTTCTACCACAGAGAAGAGGTGAAGGAATCTCTGGAGCACTTAGCTCCCTAAAATTCTTTGAAAATACTTTCCATTTGCTGAGGCATGTTCCTTTCACACTGCAGCTCCTTCCTGTGGATGTGGATGCCTCAAGGGTTTACATCACTCTAAGGTGCTTGTTCTTTCCTTAGATTCATCAGTGGTTTGCGATGTTGCAGCAACTTATGTATTTTCACAGTGATCCTTTATGTGTTTATTGCCTTCTCTTAAATAAAATGAAATATTCAATTGCCAGTTATTTTATGGTTAGTATGCAGAGAGAGTTAATGGAAAAAATGAGAACACATGATCAGAATGTGAGTTGCAGATACATCTTAATTATCATTATTGTTTTTAAATTTACTGTCATTTTTTGATAGCTTTGTCTTCAACTGGAAACATCAAATTGTCATGTTTGAATAATACTATATATATATATGTTAGGATTTTGCCAAATTTGAAGATCAAATGAATTCTATGATACTGCTGTTTAGCCTGTGACTTGTGAACTCGTGTTTGCAATAGAAACGTGTTAATCTTAGCTTCAATATAAAATTGTGAATATTTAAATGCCTTAAAACATGCACTTTTATAGAAATAGAGTGAATAATTAATTTCATAATAGTCATGTTAAATTAAATGATCACTCACTGAATATTCTAAAATGCATAAGAGCTTTCCAACAGATGTTGTCAGGGAGAACATTTTGTGAATTGTGTGAATGATCTCACTTCATAGTTACACTTTAAAAATCCTGGGAAAGGAAAAATCCAGCTACATAGTCACGATAAGCCAAGAAGATTTTAGAGACAGTTACATCTGAAATAAAGCCAAAGGAACAACATCGCTTTACAACTGTAGAAGATTTAGCCTTGGACATTGATTACTTTCAACAAAAATGTTGACTTATCCTCTCTGGATAACTGAATCTGAGAGATAGCAGAATATAAATCACTACTTCCAGTCAAACGTTATCTAAATGTATGTGTTTTCTTACTTAACACCAATGAGGAACTGGAATGTTCTCCTATGAAGTGTACACTTTGTAAGGATATGGAAAGCAGCACCCCTTAATTTCTAAACTGGCTTAAATACCACGGTCATTTTTCCAAAATGTAAAAATATGTCTAATTGGAAAAACTGTTCCTACAATTGCCATTATTTTGTGCTCAGATCACAGAATCATAGAATGGTTAGAGTTGGAAGTGACCTTTAAAGGTCATCTGGTCCAACTCCCCTGCAATGAACACCTACAGCTAGATCAGGCTGCTCAGATCCTGGTCCAGCTTGGCCTTGAATGTCTCCAGGGACGGGGCTTCCACCACATCTCTGGGCAACCTGTTTCAGTGCATTACCACTCTTATTGTAAAAAATATGTTTGCCTTATATCCAGTCTAAATCTCCCCTCTTTTAGTTTAAAACCATTTCCCCTTGTCCTATCACCACAGGCCCTGCTAAAGAGTCTGTCCCCTTCTTTCTTGTAGCCCCTCTTTAGATACTGAAAGGCAGCCATCAGGTCTCCCTGGAGCCTTCTCCAGGCTGAACAGCCCCAGCTCTCTCAGCCTGTCTTTACAGGGCAGATGTTCCATCCCTTGGACCATTTTTGTGGCCCTCCTGTGGACGCACCCCAACAGGTCCGTGTCTCTCCTGTGCTGAGGACTCCACATTCGGACGCAGCACTCCAGTTGAGGTCTCACCAGTACAGAGCAGAGGGGCAGGATCACCTCTCTTTCCCTGCTGGCCACGCTTCTTTTGATGCAGCCAGGATTTGGTTGGCTTTCTGGGCTGAGAGCACACTGCTGGCTCACGTCCAGCTTGCCATACATCAGTACTCCCAAGTCCTTTTCAGCAAGGCTGTGCTCTATCCTTTCATCCCCCACCTTGTACTGACAGTGGAGTTGCCACAGCCCAGGTGCAAGACTTTGCATTTGGATTTGCTGAACCTCATGAGGTTCTCCTTGGCCCACTGCTCGAGCCTGTCTAGGTCTCTCTGGGTGTTCTGCTCTTTCCATGAGTGTGCGCATACACAGGTTCCAGAGCATTCTGAGCACCTGGACAGAATCTGTTGTGTCCCTCAAATCAGACGTTTTTCCTGCTATCTTGGCAAAGGTTTTCTTGTGATGCAGACTCATTAAACAACTGTGACTGAGATAAGTTAAAAAAAAAAAAAAAGTAAAACTGTAATCCAGCAACACTTCTTTGACAGCAACTCTGCAGATATGGTGCCAGAAAACAAATTTCAAGTTTTGTTGGACTTAATGGAACGCCAGAAACAATGCTATCAGGACAGGGCAGTGTAAGCGTTGATGAATGTCAGGGTAATGCGACAACTTTAGCCTTCAGACATATCTGCTGCACATTAACTCTGATACCTCTTTAGATCATATAAAGAGAACAATTTCAGGGACAACAGGATGTGCTCAATTCTCATAAATCAATATACTGCCTATTAAGCTACTGGAGCTTTGCTGATTTAGATAAAGAACAGATCTACTTCTATATTAGCTGTGCATTGTCTAGAGCAAAGTTTTGCCAAGAAAGAGTGGAGGCTAGAACTTTCCTAAAAACCCTCAAAGTGCAGATGAATTGGTTGAGAAGAACACGTGGCTAGAATCATTCAAAGCGTTCACACACCAGGAAGTTGTACTGAAGAAAGATCTTAGAGTCTGTATTGATGAACATTTCATTTCTGGGTAGAGATTAATATCACCATGTTTATCTCATAAAACCATAAATGATTTTGAGTTCTGGCTGCATGAAAAAGAAAAAAAGAAAAAATACTAATTAAAAAAAAAAAAAAAAAAGAAAAACCAACTGTCCTTTTTCTTGTGCAAAATCATTTGAAATGGTAATGGAAAGAATTGCTATAAAGGTCTCTTGGATCAAAAGGTTAGAGGATCTAAAGATGTATAAATTACTGACTGCTAGTATGCAGAATAGTGTTGTAAATAGCATTTTAAAAGATAGAATGGGAGCATCACAAATTCATTTCTATGACTGACAGATGTTCATCATGATTTCTAATAACTTCAAATACACTTTCTTGTAACCCATAATCGAATGGTATTTTTTTCTTAAGAAATTGCTGTGGCAGTCCTACCTAAATTAACTAGAGAACTGAATTAGCATTAAGGACTCATTTATTCAGATATTCAGCCTTTTACATATGTTGTTGGATGTAATGTCCACCCATTTGTGGGCTTTTAAACTTCTGGGAGGAATAATGTAATTTCATCTGTATATGTTCTGAAGAGAGAAAAATGAGTAATAAAGAGAGTGGTAGTTTATTCCTTTGCAACAAAGTCCTTGGTACAATCACTAGGGAAAATGATACTTTAAACCAGATGTATTGAGGTCTGTGTTATGTCAGAGTCCTTGTGTTATTTTCCCATTAGTTTTGTTTGTTTGCTCACCCCTCACAAGTGCCACCACGCATAGTTTCTATGTTCATCTAGGTGAAGGGATTAGAGATAATCCCTGATTTGATTTGCTATTAACTCATTCAAGATTTGGAAATGAGGTTAAATTCCTTGGATTTCCTCCTGAGCTAGATAGGGGCCAACAAGGAATGCTATGTGATGGCTTGTGGAATAGTAAGCTTAAATGTTTGGAGCACGTGTAGATGTATGAAGGAAAAAGTCACATACCGGAGCTGTTATACTTTGTTATGCTTACAGATAAGTATGCATTTTATTTAATTCCTATACATAGAAACAATTAAAAAAGAATAAAGAAATAAATAGGTGTTAAAGGAAATATAATCAGCAATTCATTCAGCTATGATGAGTCTTGTATACTGATTTCTGTTTATACCATCTTGTCAGCTCCATGATTTTACTTAGAAACCAATTTTCTAAATGGATTCAAAAACTTTGGATATTAGCTAGGATCTATGTCAGTAGGACATTTATATCTATCAATTTTAATGATGCATATGAATGGACATTTGTGTCTTAGAAAAAAAATCTTTAAAAATCACTTTAAATGAATGTAGTTGCCTAAAAAGAAATTGTACCTCGCTTGCATCTTAATGAATGACAACTGCAATCTCTAATTACTGAATTTTTGCTAAAATGATGGGGATCTGGATGATTAGGTTTTAGAGAGATGATGTAGTTGTTATGATTCTGGTTGCCTCTGGACAGAGGATGCATGAGCTTCAGGTTCTGTTTAATGAATGCAGAAAAGTACATTGCTTAAAGCCTCCATAACTACATGAAGTCTGGATTGCTTGTGCTATTTGTTTAAGAAGGAATAATTTTGCTGATTTCTTCCTGTAGAGCTTCTTAAAAATTGCTCTTTGGCAATTTATTGTTTGGAAACCTAAAGAGCAATTTTATGAATTTACAATGTTCACTCAGAGAACTGCTGCTCCTAATCTACTGTTTTTCTCTAGGTAAAAATGTTTGTATTATCATTAATTTTATCTCCCCCCTCTTATTTTTTTTGTAAAGAAAATGTGTTTTCTAACTTTATAGCTGTTAACTATTTCAATTTTTCTTTGTGTTTTGTGTTTTTTAGCTTCAACTACAGTGAGATGATGTTTTTGCTGGCTGGGAAGAGAAAATTGTAAATAAATTGATGCTATTCTTTTCATCTTTGCCTGCGTCAGCTTAAGAACTGTTAGATGCTGATTCTGGCTAAAGGCATCTAATGTAGTCCTTGTTGATTCAAGATTGCCAACCAGCTTCCGTCTGACATACCACTGTCTGCTGTTTACAGAGGTTGGGCAGGGGAGCAGGTACCCTAAAGCAGGTATGCTGCATGATTTTCCCAGTAAATCTGCTTTTTGGGAGATTTAAAACAATGCTTAGGTCTCATAACGTCATATTCTTCTAAAACTAGTATTTTCTTTAATTTCGCTGACTGGAATCTGACTGGTTGTTAGTATTGACATACTGAATATAACAGAGGAGAAATTTTTTACTGTGTATCCTTGCTATTGTCTTATGGGGTAGAGATGATAGTTCCTGCATGCTCTAACTCTGATTTTAAGATAAAAGAAATTCCTCTGATGATGAAAGGAAATTTGTAACACTACTGTGAAAAAAATGATTTAAATAACTAGCATTCAAGTGAAATGTACATTTCTGGACAGGCTAAACAGGTCTAGAGTGTCTTACATATAAACAAAAAGCTAAATATGAGAAACAGAAACAGCAGAAGAGAATGAAAATTGATGGGAAATTCTGACTTGTAGTATTGATTGTTGTAGTTAGGAATCAAAAGATAATAGGGAATTCAAAACATATTTGAAAACAATGGAGGGAAAGGAAGTTTTAGCAAGGATGTAATCTTTTATGGTACCAAATTTAACAAAATTGTATCATAAATTAGGAAGAATAGATTAGTGGATTTCTTTTCCCTTCTGCTAAGATGTGCTGTTAGACAGACCTCAAAACTACCCCGCGGACAAAGCTTACATCCTTAAGAATATTTTTGAAATAAATAGATTTGAATGGGGGATTAAAAAAAAAAGTAAGAAATCAGATGGAAAAGTTATCTCACTTTGCAAGGAAGTCTTCTTATGTAGGTCTGGAAGAGTGGTAACTTTATATACAGATTGCAATGCCACGAACGAAACTGAACTTGGTGGAAAAACAGATCCCTGAAGTTAATCTCTAAAAAAACGCCTCTAATAAATGCAGATAATGACAAACAGGAAAACAGAACAATATGCTGGCATTAATAGCTCGCTTTGCAGATTTTTTTTCTTTGTTGCTGTCTCACAGATCTGTGTGGTGTCTCAATCCTGTGGTTTTGCCTGAGGCTTTTTAGGCGGAAAGAAGTTTAACCCAATCTCTCATCAAAGAGCAAATCTCTCGTCTTTGAGCAAAAACCAACTTAAATTCCATATGTATCTATTTTAAACTACACTTCCCTATCCTGAGGAGGGGAAATGAGCCTGGGTGGCTGTGCCTGTGTTTTTATTACTAAAAGTCTTATTCAAAGGAAAGATGTTAAGAAGGGAAGAGCTGGTTTATGATTGAAGTTTAAGAGTGGGGCAGTGGGTCTTGCTTTAGTCCATGCTTCAGTCATATATCTCTGGCATAGACTTAGGAAAACCATTACACTACTTCTGAGCTATCCACACCTCAAGACACACACACATGCTCAGGGGAGGAAATTGTTTCTTTTCTATCTACTCTTTTATCCATCTTTCATAGATTCTGAGTTAGAGTTTGTCTCTTTCAAGTGGCTGCACAGTGCCTAGCGAAGCAGCTGCTGGGATTGCTCAGTGCTCCTCTTCTATACCTATAAAGACTTCAAAAATCAAATATTAAAATGAAAAAAAAAAGAGAGCAAGAAAGAAAGTAAGGGTAAAAACTCATTTGCCTGTCAGCATGGCATTAAAAAGGAGTAACAAGAAGGGAAGAATGAAAGAAGAAAAAGGGAATCTTATCTTCATTATCCTGTGAACAACCTGTGAAAGTGCCGACTAGTTTCATAGTATTTCATCTAGCTCTCCGTTGTCTAGGGCAAGGCCTCTTTTGGGAGAGCTGTGTTGAATTTTGCTGTACTGGTTTCCTGGATGGAAAATTCTTCCTATTGACAATGCAGTTTATCATCTTTGCTTGTTTTTCCAACTAAAACTGAAACAAGGAAAAAAATACAATCTTACATATTTTTCTACAGTTTCTGACAGAAGGGAAAAATAATTCTTGGCTCAAATGTGTGTTTGTGGGCATTGTTTTTTTCATATAGGACAGAGGAAGTAGATCCAAAGCCAGACACTCCTCTTCATCGACCTGAGCTGATGCACCTGCAGTGTTATGTATTGCTGTTACAGCATCACCAAAGATGTAAACTTATGTTGCTGAAGATTGACTACATTTAATGCAAAGTTTCTGACATTGTAGTTCTCATAAAGCTTGGAAAGTCTTAAAACTGTTCTGAACTCACCATGAACAAGTACAGCATTATGGAGAGGGAGCTGTATTTTGATCTTATGCACTGAAATTTGCTGAAATGCTTTGAGGTAGAAAAAGAACCCCTGTAGAATTGTAGAATCCTTAGAGTTGGAAGGTACCATTAAAGGTCATCTGGGCCAACTCCCCTGCAATGAACAGGGACACCTACAGCTAGATCAGGTTGCTCAGAGCCCTATGCAGCTTGACCTTGAATGTCTCCAGGGACGGGGCTTCCACCACATCTCTGGGCAACCTGTTCACCACCCTTATTGTAAAAAATATGTTTGCCTCATATCCAGTCTAAATCTCCCCTCTTTTAGTTTAAAACCATTTCCTCTTGTCCTATTACCACAGGTCCTGCTAAAGAGTCTGTCCCCTTCTTTCTTGTAGCCCCCCTTTAGATACTGAAATGCCACTATCAGATTTCCCTGGAGCCTTCTCTTCTCCAGGCTGAACAGCCCCAGCTCTCTCAATAGAACACATTTTAATGCAGCACATAGTACTGCTATCTACACAGTTTGTTTTGAGGATAATGCCAGAAGAGTCATGAGAGGGTTTTGGTTTCTTATGTTCTGCTAAAATAAAGTCAGGATTTTTGTGTTTGTATAAAGCAAACAAATAATGAACAGATGAACTTTTTGGCTGTTTTTTTTTTTCAGCTGAAATTCTCATGAAAGTTTGGAAGTAAGAGCATTTTCATCATCTTATTTTTCTAATACACATGTAGAGAATGAACACTTCTGGATCCTTCTCCTTATCACTAGTGAATTATTTCTTCCATCAGTTTGCTTCTTAACTCCTAGGTGCTCCAATGAATCCTTCTGCTCTGCTTGCTGAAGAAGCTCTGAGCAGGAACACTCACCTCTGCCTATTTCCCTGCATTTCTACTATTAGTCAGCAGTATAAAGCATACTTGTGCTGCTAGTGTTCTTAAAACAAAGACACATCTTATGAGTGACTGTTCCCTGATGTCAGAGAAGTATGTGCCTTGTAAGTTATCTATGGATCAGGAAAATTAGGGGAAAACAGAGAGTCAGTGGTGAGGACCACCACCGTTATCCTTCTTGCTTCAAAATAGCCAGCTCTGTCTTCACTATTGCATCTCCTGGTGGAGGAGTCAAGTCTCCCTTCTTTCAGATATTGTTCCATCAGGCTGGTAAGAACCATAATCAATCAAAAAGGGAAAAGTTAATTAGAGATGAGCCAAAATAATGCTACTTGGAAATGTGTTTGAGGCCAGACGTACTACCTTTCTGAGTGGAAAGAAGAGGGGAGATAGTCAACAGTGCATGCAACTGGCTTGAATGAACTTGCAAGTGCGTCTCTAGGAGGCTATCTTTCATAGACATTTTTATGGCATACCCCTCCACTCTGCTTCAGAGAAGACTCCTGCTATGTTAGCGTTTATGTCTGCTTCTGTAGCCCAGTTGGAGCCAAGTGCCTCACATCTTCCAGCTCACTGTGCGTTATTCCAGGCTGGTTACAGTGTTCCTCTCCTGTGGCTTTTGTTTAAACCACCTCAACCACATACTGCAGAGAGCACAGCTGTGATGGTAACATGTGATCTGCTGAAAAATGTTAATGGTACACTACTAGGCTTAGTACAGAGGCTGGGGACAGGCGCTCTTAAAAACAATGCTGATATTTTGATTATAACCTAAAGATTTGCAAAGGGGGTAGACAAAAAGACTCCTACTCACCTGTAATTTAAAATGTAAATACTAAATAGCTGGTGTTGATTTCCCAAAGGTGTTTGCCTACCTGTGACTGCATGTGGCTGATGCAGCTGGTAGAGAGAGGCAGGGCATGGCCACAGGTATCCTCCTCATCTGGTGCTGCGGAGCAGCCTCAGTGGAAACTGGCTCAGAGGAGGCTTAGTTTTCTTTAACACTAGAAATACTGATGCAGTAGGGGAATATCTCAGAACCTTTGGTAAGCTTCAGAATGTTACTAGTCTAATTTATTCAGAAAACCATTTTTAAGGTCTCTTTGTGAGAAAGTGGATGCTGGCCTGGTGGTTCAGAGCATCCAATCCCAGCCCAGAAACCTGCCTGCAGCAGCAAGCAGGGGTAGGTGCTGAAGAGATTTCTTTCACAAAAACTGACTGCTCCAGCGTGTGTGAGAGACATGCAGCACAGGTCTGACCACTCAGTATTCAGGCAGAGACAGAGGATGACATTTGTCAGGTACACTCACTGTCTGATACTGGGGTTCACAATTGTGGATTGCTGTAAGATTCGTACTCGCTTGTGGATGTTCAGGGAGAAACTGTGTGGAGACTTCCAGCATCTGTTCTTCGCTAGAAGGGTGTAGATCTTACATTCAAATAAGAAAACAATTTCAGAGATTATCATAATTTCAGCATTATTCAGAAGTCCACATTTCTGAAGAATTCAGCTAGTCAATGTTCTGCACCTGCTGTTTCCAGAAAGAATACATTACTGTTGTGGATGTGTAAAGTTGTCAGCTCTCTAAAAGCAAACCCAATGCTGTGCCATAAATCTGCATTTGGGACTGGCAGAACTATGGCTTGCTAATTCAAAGGGGAAGAACAAAAGTGTCAGGAACTCTGCTGTTGTAGCTTTAACATATTTCCAGGCACTTCTTTTTTTTTTTTTTTTCCAGAATTCTATTGATGTGATTGAGGGGGAAGAATGTTAGGAAGGAGGGCAGTGGCAGGTGTTAGGGTTTGATAGATTCTGATCTCCGCTTGGATGGGTCATTTCACTGAATTTAACACAGTTATCCTCAGACACGCACACGCTTTACCCTTCAGGTTAAGCAGTTATAAAATATGCTAAAGGCTGGATTAAAATGAGTTAGCAATAAAAAAGAGAAACATCTTTGCTATTGTTGAGCACACAGGCATTGTACAACCTTCTACCTCTCTAGTGTTCAGTAGCTCTTTGTTTGAAATCATTTTGTGCCCAAGGTTAAGATTCCAGTTAATGACAACAAAATGAAGAAAATGTGAACTCTGGCCACAAGAGATTTGAGAATAAACTTAGCTGCAAGGGCTGGATATATATATATATATTTTCTTTTTTTTTCCACGGAAGCTAGCCAGCACTGCTTCCTTTCCTTTCAGTTCTTTAGAGAATATGCTGTGATGGATCATGTCACATCTACTTAAGCAGCAGCACAACAAAGCAGTGTTTCAATACTTGCTCAAATTGCACAGAATACTATGCTATGACTGCTACTGGGTATATCTTTTCCAAGAGCATGTAAAAATATGAATATTGTGGCCCATAAATATTTACCTGAGGGAAAATTTCTGACAATACTAGTCCTTTTAATCTAGCAGACTTGCATAACAACATCCATCTCTGGAAAAATTCAGATAAGAAATGCTGTTTTTTTTTTTTTTTTTTTTTT
>WBMW01002257.1:136159-146723 GCA_013396635.1 Penelope pileata
TTCCTTCTTTTCCTTCTTTTCCTTCTTTTCCTTCTTTTCCTTCTTTTCCTTCTTTTCCTTCTTTTCTTTTTCTTTCTTTCTTTCTTTTTCTTTCTTTCTTTCTCTTTCTTCTCTATAATTGAGCAAATTTCACATGGAGATCAAAGTTGGTTGGTTTTTCTTTGAGTTAAGTACACAGAAGTTACTAATATCTTTGCAGTATTTAGACCTAACCAAATTACTTTTTTAAAATTGGAAATATGTTTTCATTTACTTATTTTGGGAAAGAAATTTAAAACACTCTTTCACAATTTTTGTAAAAAATGTGTGTTCACATTAAGTGTGGATAAGGGGTTTGGCCAAATTAACAAGGATTTGCTTACTTTCATAGAATTCCTCTCCAGTTTGACTTGGGTAAGCAAGTCAGACCATGGCAGGACAGCTTTCCCCACTGATAAGGACATCACGTACATCAGCCTCCAGGTTTTCTCATGGAGCTGTGTATTTAGCAGTCTTTATCATGAAAAGTTAATGTGAAGAATGTCAGCGTCCACTCAGCACAGTTATGTCATCCAGCATCTTGGCTCTTGTGGTTAATAGAAAGGTAATCCAATATATCACTTTCTGTTTCCTTTTAGAATACATGCTTCACAGCTTGTCAAGTATAATAAAGATATGACATGTGCAATAACCTTTTCCTTCTTTGTGAAAAAATGTGTTATAATAAAATTGGCTGGCAGAGTTCCATCAGCCAGAACACTTTCACAAGTAACTTGCTTCATTTAAAAAAGAAAAAGGTGGAGGAGGAAGAAAAGTCAGTTTTTCTCTGAAACCAACAACACACAGGATCTCACAACACACAGAGACACAAAATATGCAATTTAAAGCAATGCTACATCAGTTAATAAATTAATTATAGAAATTACATGTTAGATGTTTTCTTAATTTCTGAGCATTCTGAGACGTGCAGTACTCTATAGCATTTAAATGTGTTTAACTCTGCAAGTATCAATCACATATCAAGGAAAGCAAAGCAAACCTGCTGGAGTTCTCCACCTCTAGAAAATCTCTGTTCTGTGCAACTTTCATCTTTAGCAAAACTCAGATGATGATAAAATACATGCTTGCCACTTTAAATAATGACAAACGTTTATGTATTTTTCAAGCATACATTTCTATATTGTCTTGTTTTACCAGAGGAGATTTTATTAATATCTGATGTGTTACCTGCTTTTGCCCAATTCTGATTAAAATATAAGGTGAAAAAGATAAAAACATACTGTCTACATCCAACATTTTAGGGGCCTCTTTTACAAACGTGATAGGAAAAACAACCTCTTATAGCTTTCTGAGTTTACCTGGAAATGGGAACTGTCATCACAAAGATAATCTTTCGAAAGAACTAGTAGGTATGAACACTGATAACTGACTTTCTAGATTATATGAAATCACTGACCATGGAATTCCTGTAACCTTGCTCTCCAGCACTGTTGTCTCTTCTCCTTATTAACTTTATTATTAATTTATTATTTATTAACTCAACTGCTTCTTTCTCCCTTTGTGCTTTCCATTAGTCCTCTTCCTCTCTTTGTTTTCTTTTTACTACGACTCTTAGTCTTAAGGTACTAGCACAGGAGAATTACCACAGAGTGATTATAAACAGAGACAGAAATGCCCCAGATTTCTGCAAGATATCTTTAGGTTTGTAAAATATGTTATTTTTCATTATTGGAAGCACAGCTCATGAACATTTGTAGGCTTGCAATTGGCTATAATGTTTGCTAGTTTCTTGAAATATAGCTTTAAAAATAATTATCATAGGAGAGAAAAAAGAAAGAGTTATTTGATGTACAAATATTACAATGGAAAAAAAAAATATCAACCAGTGGCGTATTCTTTAAAACAAAAATATGTGACTTCATAGTTGAATAAAATGCCCATAATAGTATATGAAGTTTCAACGACACAAAGTCGACAGAAACATGCAAATGGGTTTTGTAGCAGGCTTGTAATCCTTTGTATAACTATCAAACAAAACATTTCATGTGAAAACATATGAATGTATAATTGCAGAAGCACCTTAAACATTCTGATTCAGTGTCTCAAAGAAGCAGTATGGTTCAATGGGTAGGACATTAAATTGGTTATTATGAGAACCAGGTAATTTTCTGAGCTTTGATTGCAGTGAATTTTAGACACTTCATGTTTGAGGTTATTCATTTGTAAAATTGGTTTAATAATGTCTGTCTCCACACATGTATATGTGAAGGAACACTTAATTACAGTAACTTTAAACAGTGAGTAAGGATTTGTTGGAAAAAGGAAGACTTTTAAGATGGAGAGACTGGTCTTTTTAGTCTTTTGGCTCGAGAACTTTGCAATGTTTAACACTGAACTAATTTTCTAACTGAAAGCACTCATGCCTTATCAGTTTTTCCAACATTTTCTGCTCTAAAATAATTTCATTTCGTAATAAGGATTGAGGTGAATGTGGCAGTTCTCTTTTCTGCTACTTACTCTCCTTTACAGGGACAAGACTAGGGTCTAACAGTACCTGCAAGAATGGCCAGTCACACACAAAATAGTAAAAAAAAAAAAAAACAAAACAGAGTACCATAGCAATTGCTAGAAGAATGCAAACTAGCAACAGAAATGAAAAATGAGAAAGTAGAGAGTACTGCCAAGAGAACATGCTTGGATGGTTCAAAGTATATGCAGTCCATGTTCATTTATTATTTTATTGTCTGGTTTAAAAAAGTGAAGGGGAAGATGGCTTCTTTGCACAGACTATAATTTCTTCCTTCCTGTTACTGAATTAAAAGCTGCTTTGCTTGAATTCATTCAAATTATGAATTAGGGGGCTATCACTTATAATCAGTCCTGCAACCAAGCAGTAGCTGATTGCCAGATGTAACATTATGTATTCAATCCTGCAGGATTGTATTCAGGCAGGTCATGCCTTAAGCTATTAATTCTTAGATTCCGTGTCCTGCTGTCCTGTTTAGTGGTGAATTGTGTTAGCTCTCTTTGTTCAGAAAAGCAAAAGCAGATGGCACAGCTTTTCTGTCAGGGCTTCCATGTGGGAAAGAACAACTCCCTCCCAAATCATACACTGAACTGTACACATCCTCTACGGTGAGAAAGTATTCCCTAAAAATAACATCCAAAGTTCACCAGGGCTGGAAGAGGAGTCCTTTGCTAGAAACGGTCTATGCATTATTCCTTTAGATTCAAAACAGTTTTATTTGCTAATTGGGACTCTTGAGGGAGGTTACTGCTTAGCAATTATAATGGAAGATAAAATATGTTCCGCAATCCCTCTTATGAAATGTATCACTGCCTTTTTAGAAACCTTGACCAATACTAGATTCCTTTATTGGCAGAAACAAGACACACTTTTTCTAGCCTTGCAAAAAGTATTGTTTGACTTTAGAAGAAGTGTTTCAAGGACAGCAGAAGAATGTTTTTTCACAGCTGTCTTGGTGTATTTCAGGCCTAATGAGAATGGTCCAGCCTTCAAAGATAAAGTAGAAGATACTCATGCCTACTGAGTTCCTGTTACCTCTTCAAAGGTGACAAATTAATGGCAATTACATGATATGCATCTCACCCCCAAAGAATAAAGAACACCAGCCTATTTCCAGCAGGTCATCAAACATTCAAGAGCAGATACTAAACTTCACTCATCTTTGAGGCAGAATGGATCCAGAATTAGAAAGGTGCCTGCAGCTGGTGCCTTTGCTGCATGGTGAAGGGAAACACAACAGGACTCTGCCTGCAGGAGCCCCAGGGCCCCCAGTGCACTACTACATACAGCTGTGCTCCAGAGCAATCATCCAAGCACAAAGGCACAGCAGTGAGCCTTTCCTTCACGTGCCATGTGTAGGGGACTGATACAGTTGTATTACGCTTCATAGCGCCCCAAACATAAATCCTCCCTGGGCTTCTGGGGAGGAGAAGGAAGCAGCTAAAATGATTGTGTGGTAATGAAACATGCAATGCCAGAGGTACCTTGGAAGGATAAGATGTGCTTTGATCCTTTTTGCCTAAGGCGAAATAAACAGAAGTTCAAGGTAACCAGCAATTTAGTGTCAATTACTCTCCAATTGTTCTAGTTTCACTCAGCTTAACGTGTTAGTTATTTTCCTCCCCTTTCTGTTGGGTGTTTCAGTTAATTTCAGGAGATAAAGGATGTTTTACTGCATAGAAATAGGAGACTCTTTATTATTAATATTTTGAGCAGCAGATAAGAAAATCGTGAAGATCATTCCAGAGCCAGACTACCTTGAAATCTGTGTGACAGAAATCATGAAAGGAATTTTATCAAAAAGTCTTCATAAATCAGTGTCTGTCTACTGCTAGACTGAGAAAAAACAGACATTAACATTTATAGACGTTGCCTGTTTCCTCCTTACGATTTAAGGAGTTCTGGGGAAGAATAATGCCAGAACCAGGTTTTCTCCTTTGATTACAATCTAGATTCTTGCAGATCTGCATTTCAGATAAAGACGGTAGAAAGTATTGCAGAGAGCTTTGTGCAAATAGAAGATTGTTCTGCCAATCTTTCTTTAAGAAGTGTTGCTGTGTTTGGCAAAACTACAAAAAGATAAAACTTACAATGAAGAAGAAATCTTAAAAGAAAAAAATAAAAGACTATTATTTTGGAAAGTGTCAATTTAATGATAAAGAAAAGGATGCTTTTCAGTTCATATTTAGAGATTGGAATAATACTTATACACAAATTTTACAGAAGATACGGTCAAACAAAGGGTGCATTTCTGCCTTTGTAGTTTGAAATATGTCACTTCCAATGACTTAATGACTTCCTCCGTGAGATAAAACAGGAAGATGTAATTAACCACAAAGAAAAAAAAAGCGTGCCTTTTTTTTTAAAAAAAGTATTAATACTTAAAGCAAATAAAATGAAACATATCCAAAAGCAACCGGGAAGTATTTCTGTCCAGTGTTTTCGAAGCCTTCAAAATATTTTGTTACTTGTTTTTCTAAAAACTTCTTTGATATTAAAGTTCAGTTTCTGAGGGTGTGATACAGCTAGAGAGAAGCTGTTAGACACTGTCTATCAGAAGGAATCACTACCATGTTGAGTTAAAGTGACAGTTGTTTCCTTTGAATTCACAAAGAAAATGTGCCAGCGCTTGAAAGGAAAGTTGCCAGATGTGGCAAAAGGGCCTCAGGTAAATATCATGATGACTGAAGTCTGAACAACATGCAGATTCCAGCCATGTGGTCTGAGATATGTTTTCAGAGGGAGTTCAGCTTCGTTTGGAATCAGCAGTGCAAGAACAACGTGAAGAACTGCAGCCCCTTACCATCACAGTGCACAGCAGGCAGGGAGCACATAGGGAGGCAGGTGGTGGTACCTGCAAAGGTGGCAGTGGGAAGTTAGCATGCTTTAATTGTTGCCATGCTCTTGTAACTATACTTTCTGTAAACTAACAAAACTAGTATTGTTTTAGAAACTAGAAAGGTCATGTTTAACCATATACCCAGTGAGAAAGAACTGCTGCTCGGATACAGCCATCTCAAGACCCAGTAACCAAGGAGGGGAGGAAGCCGTCAAAATAGATCCTGCCTTATAAGGAGAAGCGACCTAAGGGTTCATGAAAAGGACAAGCTTGGGGAGACCCTCAAAGACCCCTACCACAATAAACTGAGCATGTGCACTGGGGTGGAGTGGTATGATGAGTATTACTGGGAAATCGCCAGAAAATACATGAGAATTCTGGGAAAATTAATGCACATGTATATAACAGTGTAATAAAAATCTAGCTACTGCAAGTCTAGGTGCATGATGGGAGGAGCTACCCCCCATGTACCTAGTGCTGAGTAAAGAATACCTGCTTCTTAATACTACTTTGGTGTTAAGGAGTTTGTTTTCCCACATTTCGGTGACAAAGTGAGGAGGAGGGATTTGTAATCCTAAACAGAACTATGTGTGATGGAAAACAACAAGACTGTATTATGCTGTGTATAGTCTCACGTGATGGTACAGGGAAGCGTAGCTTTGACTAGATATTAGCAGAAACAGGGATAAACTGAAGTGCCTCTTTGGAGTTGAACAAGAATATGTATAACTCAGAAAAAGACTTAGTGGACACTATTTAGTGATGTAGGTAGTTGGATGTGCATCTTATTAGTACAGTATAGCAGACTGCTAGGGGATGATTTTCTGTACATAAAAAGGGAAGACAAGGAATATAATTTCCTTTAAGGTTTACAAAAGAAGAACCACAGTAAAAAGGCTGAGTACTTGTTTTCCAGCAGGAGAGTGAAATGGAATTGATGGACTCTATTCGTAAAATCTTTTATAGCTATTATCAACTTTTTCACTGTAAATTCTGCTTATGGACTTCTTTAAGGATCCCATACACCAAATGCTGAAAATTGAAATAGGCACGAGACCACCTACATCTAGTTTTAAGGATATATACAAAAAATATATGCATAATATAAAAATAAAATAATGTTTTTTCCAAACTCACAGTAAACAAGATAGCATGCAGAGCATTTTCATCAACAACTGCAAAAACTGCAACATGTAAACACCTCTCAATTGATAACTGAAAAGCAATGGTTTCCCCTCAGCCCTTTGGTGGTCATGAGTTGGGTCATGAGTTCAGCATGGAGATTGAACACATCAAGTGAGTAGTTCCGAAAGCAAATAAACACCTAGACTATACAGAGAAATGATGAACTAAAGCTAAGTCTCTTTCATGTGCACAGCAGTACAGCAGGAAGCCCGGTCTCCAAATTTCGGCTGAATGAACTGCAAAATCAGGGAATGATTCAGTACAGTTCGATTCATTTGGGTGTATTCCCCAGAGCAATTAGAAGTGTTGTAACTAGAATAGTGCTAAATCATTATAAAGTTCTAGACAGTATTGGATCTATATTTAGTTTCCAAATGAAAAAATGCATCAGAAAACAAGCAAGGAGTGAACACACTCAACCTGCCTGCTCGGCTTGGAAAAGCAGGAGTCCTGTAAACTTTCTGAGTTTCAGAGAATAAAGGAGCAAGAAAAATGCTCATAGCTGCTAATGGCAAAGATGGCAGTTAAGCCTCCCTAGAATTTGTTTTCAGAATATTGTCAAAAGCTGGGTGAGACTAAACTCATATTGAAACAGAAACTTTAGGCCTTGATTGGGGATCTTAGAGTAAAAGGATATTAACTGCGTTTCATGAATATCCTCTTAAGAATACTCACTTCAGCAGAGGTCAAAAAACACAATTGAAATGTTGGAATGATAAACAAGGATTTTGGCAGCAGACAAGCTGAAGACTCGGGTCTTGATTTAGTGTTGGCTGTGGGACATTTGCTGACAGCCATCAGACAAAAACAAACTAACAAAACCAGTCTAGTGAACCTGTGCTGTTCTGCTTACATCTCTCTACAGGAGAGCAGAGAGAGAGCATTCCTATACCTGCAGGATCTTTTCCTGACGATCTTCCTCTGATATATGAAGAAGACTTTGGAAACAAGGAAAAGCTTCTTTAAGGTAAGGTACTTTTATGTATGCTTGTGACAGATAAATATGAATACTAGATTATACTTTACCAGCCAAGGAAACTCATGTTAATAAACAAATGCTTGCAAGGAAAGCACTTAACAGGGTTAACAGCACTTAACAGTGCAACAGCAGCAATTTGGATATGCAGAGAATAAAAATAATAATAATAAAAAAGAATCAAATATACTTAGTTGTGGCTGAGGTCTATTCCCCATAGTCAGGAGTGCTGCATGTAATAACAACCTCTGCTATGAAAACAGCTAAAACTTGGTGAACCATACGTGCTACTTACAGGATGCAAAACTCAGTATAACACTGGAGACCTGCTGTCTATCATCCAGTGTTGTATGAGCTGAGAGAGCGTTTTGGGAAAACATTGACAAGAGCTCTGGTCAAAACCAAGAGAAGACATTGTAATGAAACTATTCTATTTCTGCACACATTTTCTCTCAGACAGTGCCACTGGTATTGCTTTTAAAATGCCAACTGTAGGCTGGATTTAATTACTAAGACCCAGGTTACCAAGAGTGCTGAAGTAAGTAGCAAGTAGGAAATAAAATCTCTAAACACTGAAAAAATCATATATTCAGTATGAATTTCTGCATAAAGCAGGCAGCGCTGACATACCATTACGTAGGAAAAATAAATAGCTGTTAAAGCATGTAGTGTTACTTGTAATCTATTTAGTAGAGATCAAAGGGGAAGATAATGAAGAGTCCTATTGATCAATTGCAATCAGGTGGGGATTCAGAAAGGTTACAAGATGAGTCTTCTATGGCTGATAAGAACAGTTACAGCTTTTGTTAGCTTGAGGAGGAAGAAAAGGTGGCATCAGAAAATGAGCATCAAGTAGTGAAAAAAAAAAGGACTTCTGGGATTTTTTTTGTAGTTCCATTAACGAATCAGAAAAAAAAAAAAAACCAGAACTCACTTCATGATGAATAACACCAAATAAAGAGAATTTTCCAGCTTATGTTAAAGCCATTAAAGCTGCAGTTTTATTGCAGTTTTTGATTTGTTCTTTCTCAGCCTTGTTTCTAGTTTCTGTGTGTACATGCGCATGTATCTGTTGTCTGTAATAAATTCTGAATTCTTTTTCTAGTTTAAATCAGATTTGCCCAGAGAATACAAGTTTCATAGATGGTGCATTCCTGTAACAGAGTGAAAACTGGCAGCCAGGAATGAATGCATTAATACGTTCTATGGAAAAGACTACAGTCTGAGCTCACTCTTTTTTAGTTAGTCCTGAATCTACAATAGTGTTTGTGTGCAAGTCACAAGGTGAATAAAACAGGGCCATTCAAATCTGGGAATACATATTGCTGGAACAAGTCATGCTGCTGTTGTTAAGATGTATATACCTTCTTGTACTTGCTTGAAAGCTTGAGAGCTCCAAGGAAGCATGAGATTGAGGTTTCGTTTTCCCACTTTTAGCTTTAGATGGAAAACTTCTTGAACCGAACTTGGTTACATTCTCCTAGTGCTTTTTTTGTTTTGTTCTGTTTTGTTTGTAAAGCTCTTGTGTTCTCATTTCTGAAAACACTTTAAAATAGTAGCATTTACTGTTTAATATTCTTACCATATTCAGTTATTAATACTTTACCTTTATTGGCAGCTTTCCACTTTGTAATGTGACGTATGCTGTCACAAGTAGATTATATATACTTTCTCTATTTCCAAATACACCCGGCATAGTGTTTGGATATATAAAACATCCTTTTCCTTTCTTGTTCTTCATTCATGGGTTAAAATAGAAATATTTAACCTTTTAAAATCTTACTGCAAGCTTGCACTACATAATCTCTACAACCAAAGCCACCTTCTCTTTCCAAATACTTAGTCCTCACAATGGTAGTAATTTATTGCTAGCATCTATGCAGAGGAGCAAACAGTAAGATGTCATGTTCATCTTGTATACTTCATATGATCAATGGCAGGATCTTTGTATCACCATTCCCTTAACTGAGGTATTTTAGTCCTCAACAAAACTATATAATTCCTCTTTCCCCAGAGAAGAAAGCAAGTTCAAAAGATCTCTCCACTTGCCTCAGATCTCACAAGCATTTCTTTAACACCAAGTTTGATTTAAAGCCCTTTGCTGCTTTTCCCAGATTTCAGATAAATCTGTTGCTTTCTAGCTCAAGACATCATAAATTCCTCAAATTACTTTCCTAAACTTTCTTGCTGCTTTCCTAGTCTGTTGGACTTTTCCCAGAAATTTTGCTCATCAGTTGTTAGTATCCTACCTTCCTATTAGTTATGGCCAAATAGCTTACCTTTTTTTGTTTTACAGGTAGGATGTGATCTTTTTTTCCTGAAGAAATGATTCTACTTTCAATACGTTTGCAAAGAGATAATTTAATTATGCCAAATACTGAGAAAGGAAACACTTTTCACAGAGAAATTCTCAGTTTGCTACTTGCATCTACCTTCAGAAGCTTCTATCTCTCTGTGTCTGTATTTGCTCATTTTTCTATTAGGCACTGCTGGCCTCAATGCAATTCCTAAAATTTGGAAAACAAGTTTCAGATTTGGGCTATAGGAACAGTGATGGATACCTTTCAAAGAGTTAATTTATTGTCTAATGTAAGACCATCTATTATAAACTGAAATGCACATTTTCTGTAAAGAAATTGTGGCCATTAGGAAAATCTATAGATTCTCGGAAGCGTGAATCTGTTGATATTCCTCCAAAGCACAATGCCTTGGCTTTTCACTTTTAGACCCATTTGATTAAAACTTTGCTGAGGAAGCCACAAAAACTTTGGAGGTTTTGTTCAAATTAAATTCCACCAAACACCTTTCCAACACTTACGTCTTTAGCGTTACTGTCAGACTCCCGTACATGAAATCTTTCACGTGATGTGTGCAGTTCACCTTGGCTGCAATCAAATTAGAAACACTCCAGTAAGAGAGGCCTTGCTCATTTAGTTTTCCTCTCCTCTCCTCTCCTCTCCACTCCTCTCCTCTCCTCTCCTCTCCTCTCCTATCCCATCCTATCCTATCCTATCCTATCCTATCCTATCCTATCCTATCCTATCCTATCCCATCCTAT
>WBMW01002257.1:146775-171672 GCA_013396635.1 Penelope pileata
ACAGCATTCAAGCATGCAAAGACATTTAAAAATGAAATCCAATAAAAAACCTAATTAGCCAACCTTTCTACATACCTCCAAGGGTTCAGTTTTTGTTTGAGCTTAGGGGAAAGTCTCCTATTTCAGACTGAAATTATACCTTCTTCCCTAAACATATGTGAATCAAGACTGATTCAGTAGACAGGCTAGCTATATCCACTAATTCAAGACCTAATTAGGATATATCCTGACATGAACAGACACCGAGTATATTGAATTTAAAAAAAAATAAAAATAAAAATAAAGAGGAAATATAGGTTTTATGTTTTGACTAGATGACATTTTGATTAAATCCACCAAAACTCATAGTTTCAGTTCTGCAGGAAACAGTGAACCCTTAAAATGATTTCTACTTTAAAATGAACCTGAATTACAAATTTCTGTCGTCCCTGTACAATGCTTTTCCAGACATTTGTGCCTGAATGCTCAGGGAGTCCTTTGGGATTAACAACCTTTTAGTTTCACATCACCTTTCATTTCTGAATTATTGCATTTATTATTCTATCTGCTTTCCTAGTATTTCAATAACACACTATATGGTAAGTGTCTCCTTATGTGTTCTCTAATTTGCTAGTGTCAAGCTGCTTCATTAAATGCAAAGCGAACAATGACTGAGAAAATATTTCAATACTGAAGGGCAATTGCCCATCATGACTCCAGTAAGATTATATTTCAGTTATTTTACTAAACATCTATTTAACCAATAAAAATGCCATTACATAATATTAACATTTTATGAGAAGAAAAGTAAAGTTATTAAGAGATAGATTTAAGTTTTGAATTTAACATATTTCAGTATTTTACCAACCATTCTTTTATGGGAATCCTTTCAATTTAAAGTTTTTCAAGGCAATCTATTTTGAGATAGACCTGAGAGTCTGAAAAAACGGTAAAATGGAAAATTGTTTCCTGATGAAAAATGCCATCTTCAGATGAGATCCCATATTAACACACAGTATTGTCACAATGTCAGCTTAAAGAAAGCAAAAAGTTGGCCACTGTATGTGACTCACGTAGAAAAGAAGGTAATTCAGCAGCCCATTAAAAAATGTAACCAAACACTCCTGCACCTCCTAGAAAAAATCCCATTCCATGACTCTCCTACTGGCCAAAGCGAACAGGCTGGAGACTATTCTGTCTCAGTAGGCTCAGTAAACCTCTTCGTAAATCTGGGAAACACAGCTAGCTAGATGCCTTAATTAACTCTATCAACTCAAAAAAGAGAATGTTGCACTACAGACCATGTTTTTACAACCTCTGGGCTGTGGACTGTCTTTCATATATTAAGATGTGAGTCTTACTCCTCTGAAATCTAAAGTCAGCAGAGAGCAGGCTGCCAACTGGATGCACTATTCTGAAATCTCCTTTTAGATTTCATAGCCCCTTTTTGTCATCAGATCAAAATGAGGAATTATGATGTATCAAAGTTCCGTTTTCTGTAGAAAGTCCACAGGCATGTCTCTGAGATAACAAGCCATGGCTGTGGAGGGTTTCAAGTCACTGCTTTTTGTGGTTACTAGGACTGTGCTAAGGAAATGCAGCAGGCAGAACAGATTTCTCTCTCATCATTTCAGCTACCTTTTTTTTTTCGGCTGGTATTAAAATAGACTAACAATGATAGCAATAAATATTCTGATAAAAGAAACAACAGACGCAGAACACTTCAAGACATGTTTGAGTAAGTTATCTACAACCCCAAATGGCATTGCATAGGACAGAAAGCCTTTAAAAACTCAAAATTAGAGTGGCACTACAAGTACCCATTGAAACATACTCTAAGAAACCTTATGATACTGTAGTGCTACTCACTCATTACTCTGAAAGGAAGAATGAGAAGACGTAACTGTTTGAGTCTTAGTATATATATTTGACCTTATTTTTTTGTTGGTTTTGTTTTGTTTTTGTACTTGTGAGTACAAAATATAATTTCACCAAAAGCTTCATCGTTTCAAGAACATCTCTGCTTTTCCCTTTCAATTGAGCAAATTTCAGTTGAGCACCAGAAAGACGTGGAATAGAATATTCATGTCTTCTTTTTTTAGGATTTCAATACTAGATGAATGTCCAATTTTAGGAAGCAGAAAGGCAATTACAGCATAGAGAAATAGTGATTAATGAAAAGTTATTGCAACAAAAGATTATTACAATAACATTATACTAAATTATTTATGAAAATTACATTGTAGAGATTTTATCCAGATTAATATAAAAGAAATATAATAAGAGATCGTATGTGTAGTGAAAATGGCTAAATGATCCTGTTATTCACAAATCTGCTCAAGCAGATATTAACTTCCCTAGTTATTTAACAAAGCCTTTATAAATGCAAATATTCCCAGGCTTTAAATCGTTCTTGTAATTAATAGTGTTTTGGCAGTCAGATAAACAGAATAATAATCTGGATATTTGTTTTTACTATCTGTGGACATTCATCTCATGATTTGTTAATGCTAAAGGCAATTAAGATTTGCAAACTTTGTTTTTGTAGGCTCTGGTCTTTTCATCACTTGTATCTACAGCTTTACTCTTCTTGATTCTTAGTAAGAGAAGCTAGCCAAAGAAGAAGTGTAGATTAGAAGAAGGGTAGATTAGACAAAGGCTCTACTTCTTGGACAGGTTACACGTCCACCCATATCAGTCAGTGTAATCCTTGCTCATTTAAATCTATGCAAACATTAGTCGGAGCCATGGTAGTAGTGCAGTCTTAAACTGAAAGGATGTCTGTGTCAGCGCCTCCTGAATGATAGTTATTGTGCTCCCTTGCTTTGAAGTATTAGAAAACTTCTCCCAGTATTTGAAGCCTTGCAACATGTTTTCAGAACGGGTTCTTTTGTCTAAAGGTCCACTCGTCACAAAAGTAATACTACACTCATCTTGTGCAAACCACAGGACTGTAAATAATTTCTTAACATTTCTTTTTTCAGCAATTACATTCACAGTAGGCACATGAAGACAATAAACAATTTTGCTGTTGTAGTAAGGCACTATGAGATTCTTGGTGCCATGCTCCCTGCCTCATTACTCCATCTCTACTTCTCATGCAACATCTGTTAACCATGTCACATTAAGCCAAATGTTACATTTATCTCTCACAATCTTAAACAAGGTATAAGAATTCATACAATAGGAACAGTACTTAAAACCCATATTCGCTCTTTATTGTTTACGTCTCTCTCCTCTGCTGAATGTTACCTTCATCTAGATCGTTCAATAGAGAAGGAGATAGTCTGAGAGTCAGAAATACGCTTTTTGTTTTGAAGTTCATTGGCATATTTGAGTAAACTACAGGACAACACTTTCAGTCCTCTTGGTTATGCAGAGTGATTGTGTTCTGCCTGCCCTGTTCTACCTCAGGGATAGTTTTATACTGCTTTACAGTGAGAACTGTTTCCTCTGAATCAAGTTCTTGCCTCAGAAGAGCAACAGACTTGCCACATGCCTATGCCAACCCTAATCTTACATCACAACAGTTATGATTAATCCTATGTCTCATATACATTATCAATGCATAATACTCAGCTTCACTCAAATTTACTGAAAAGAGGAAAAGAGGCAATTGGAATGCAGTGATTTATACTCCATGACAAAAATAATCTGAAATCTGAAGCAGATCAGTGTGTAATTTTTCCAAATAACTTTATTCTTACACAAGAATGATTTATATCTAAAAAGGAATTCTGAGCGTAGCTTCCTTGAATTGGCACCAGTCTTACAAATCTCAAAATATCTTATAAATTTTAAACCCAGACACAGAAAATGAAATAAAGATCAACTAATAGACCCAAGAATTGATGTCACTGGTACAAGTAAGAATGACACAAAAATAAATGCATTGTATACTCTTAGTTTACCAGAAGCATTCAGCAGATGAAAAGGAAACTGATTCTTTAGAGAAAGTGGTAAAGTATTTTTCAAGATTCTGAGAAGACAGAACAACTAATGATGAGTGTAAAAAATATAAAAAGAATAAAGCAGTAACATCCTTCAGAGCATTCATTTAATTTAAGATACATTGAACTGCTATATGAAAATCTATTTTCTTCTGGCTATTGTGGCATACTGCTTTGTACTGTAAGCCAATCTGTAACTGGTAAGCACATGAACTGTAGTATACCTTTAATATAGAGGCTATATTGAAAAAAAGAGGTTACATCCACATTAGAAAGTACTGTCAGTCAAAAGGAATAGATCTAAGGGGTGAAACAGTCAGTACTGAGAATGCAGTGAATACACCAAACATGGTTGTTGTGGGGCTCCAGGCTCCATTCTGGTCCCGTGGCATTAACTGATGGCACACTTAACCTGTGACCCATAAGCAGTTGGCTAGCATCTTCCAGTTCAGTTTCATCTGAAAAGAATGGGTTCATTTCATGAGTTCATAGATTGATCTAGAAAGAAATCAGATCATGCACTCCAAAACTCCGTGATGGGAAGCAAAATACAGAAAATGGGAACAACTAGGAAAGAAAACTCAAAAGCACTCACAGATGATGTGAACTAAAACCCTAATGTAGACTTAACCTGGATTACACGTCACCTTCCAGAGAGGAACGAAATGGAAAACAAGTTTACATCATTTATACTACTTCAGTAAATGTACTTTATTTATTCCATAATCTATGAAAAAAAATGTGTGATGCTATTGGAGATATTGAACCTGGAATAAGATATCATATTATTTATTATTTATTTATTTATTATTTATTCATTATTTATGAAAAAGAAACTAAGTAATTGGCATCATGAAATTTCATGTATTTTGGGATAAAATCTCTTCAGGTTACAGAAACAACTCTTTGGCTGCCCAAATATCTGGAGAGAAGTTCTACAAACACAAGTGAAATTTTTCTTCCTCAGATATTATCACAAGTAATAAAAACTATGTAGTACAAAGTAGCCAGCAGATAGTATTTTGCACTTAGATTGCCTTTGAACTACAACCCCAGTGACAACTTGTGCAACCTATAGAGAGAAGAGAGATTGTTTTGAAGTTACAGATGAGAATTTAGCAAGCAATTATTTGATGATGTGCATGAAGGATTCAAGCTTTGTTCATATCAGCAAAGCTGCTCTTATTCTGTGAGGCTTCCCTTCGTTTTGTCACTGGAGTCAGCAAACCTAGATTAGAAACAAGTCTAAATTACTTTCACAACAGAACTACTTCAATTTCCACTTCTTCTACTTCAGATTTTTATTCTGTCCTTACTATCATGATATTTTACCTACTGGCCTATCATTTTTCAAATTCTTAGCACCTTTCTGAAGGGAAAACAATTATCTGTGTTTTCCATAGCTCAACCTTTGATCTTATTTGGTCTACAAAATTCATCATAAAAACTGTATTAACAAACATATTTGCATTTTTTAATCTGCTAATGCAAACATAAACTTCAATAACAAATTGCTTATGAAACGCAGAAAATACTTTCTACGTTGTCTTATGCCACATGGAAAAATTTTGATTAACTTTCTCAAGTGTATAATTGAACTTCGTTTTGCACAATTGGGCATATAATTATTAACAATGACGTAAACATGTGAAAAATCACCTATTTTTTTTTTATCTCTAATACCTCTAAATAGTATATCTGAGTATACTAAAATATTATGGGAAAGAACAAATTGATCAAGTTCTATTATTTAAAAGAAAAAAACCTCAGAAATTTTCAGAACTTCATTTTTTTCCCTCTAAACCAAGCTTTTTTTTTAGTTTAGAGAAATGTGATGCATTTCTTTGATGCTTCCAGTAGGAAAATATTGTATATTATGCAAAATTATCTATGGTAATTTTAAGGATGGTGGGTGGGGAGGAATTAAGTTATGAAACTAAAATTATATTATGTGACATCTTCCATTAGTACAGAAATATTCCCAAAGATGCTATTTATACAAAATAGATCCTTCCTGATAATCACATCATAAACAAGACAGCCACTTATTGCCTTTCTTATTAATTTATAATTTCAAACTCATAGACAACAGGCACCTTAAATGTGTAAGACAGTAGACTTGCTGATATATACTATCTACAACAAATTAATGAACATTTTAGGGTGTGATTGTCGATTACTGCTAATTGATCTATCTTGCAAAAGTACAATGAAAAAATAGATATTTTTTACTTCAAAATTAAGCCACATCTTCTTATATGAAGTCCTTAAAAGCCCAGAATCAATATACTAAGAATTTTACCTATCATCTCATCTGAGATTGATCATAGCTTTACATAGTCTATACTTTTAAAACACAGAAGCTGACTGCCCTCAGTATAATGAAATAGTGAAGTTACAGATTCTTCCTGTGGAGTAGAGAGCCCCAAGGATATGTGTTGTAGCTCTTCTCATTGATCTAAGTCTGTCACAAAGACTTCTTAACTTCAGTGATCTCATTAAAGATGAGGTTTTCAAAGAAGACAGCTTAGACCAGCTACCTAAATCCTACTGTGATTCACTGGACCTTGTTTCCCTGATTTCTTTGAAAAATCCCAGACACAGATAAGATGGAGTATCTTGAACTGCCTTTGTAGTTTATACAGCTTTTGTTAATTCTTATTACATGATTAAGAATGAAGAAAAAGAAATAAGTATAATACTTAAAAACTCAAATGTGCACGATGTATATTAGTCCAGTGTTCATGACTCAGGAATTTTTAATGACTATGTGTCATGCAAATGGACATCAGGCAAAAAATTTCCATCTGTTTTTTAAGCATCCTTTGGTATGTTGCTGTATATCAGTGGCCCTGGCTCACTGAGGTATAAAATAAGCTGTTCAGAAAATCCAAAGCTACATGTAGATTTAGTTTGGAATCAATATATCTCCAGTTTCAATTAGTTCAGAACTGAGAAGTAGTTTGAATATTTATTTTTTAAAAATATTTTAAATGTATAGGACTAGTGGTCTAAATTCAAGCCATGTTTTAAGTTAAAAGTTTGGAGATGCCTGATCACAGGGAAGCTTATTACAACTCCCATTAGCTGCTAGACCCAAGAGGGTGCTTACATCAGGTGCACACAAGCTTCCATGAATCCAGTGACTGCTTCTTTCTTGACATATTCTGTGCTAAATCTTTGAAACTAGGGATCAGAAAACAGAAGACTACAATGAGAAAAATAAATATAGATGTGGAAACAAATGAGCTACAAAGCAGCAATGCCACATCATAGCTGGCTAGTCTGATATCTCCCTGTTTCAAGAGTGCAGATTTTCTAGAGAAAAAAAATACAATGGTACTAAACTATTCATTCAGTAGACATCAAATAAAAGGATACAGGAAATCACTAGTGAAATTAGAGAGTAGGAAAATTATTATATGAGTAGCAAAGCAAGAAATAAACAGGCCAAAGGGAAGATGTTTATATTGCATTGAAATAAAAACTACTGTTAGAAGGAAGTTTTAGTATAATTCTGAACATTTTTCTATTTAATACTTTCATTAAAGTCACTATCAAAGAATAGGAGTATACAAAAGGCATTTATTCAAGATACAGCACAGTCAAGAAGAATTTGATGCCTTAGAGACAGTCATTAGAGAAACAGGATGAAATTTTATACCACAACATGAATGCACCTCCACTTAAGAGTTAACAACAAGAACTAAGTGATAACCAGTTGGAAAATACAAAGGTGCTGAAAGATTTAGAAGGACCAAAGGATCAGAATGTAGTTCAATAAGGGACACAGCTAAAGGACCCAGTAGGTCTGCTCAGTTCCTTTGATCACAGAAATATCAGTCATTTCACTTATTTATGTGAATAAGTGAATTCTGCAATTCTGAAGCAGCGCTGTGATTTGTTATATATACTCAGCAAAATCATTTAATTCCCCTGGTGTCCCAGTGCTTGTACAGCACCTTCTCTCTGTTTTGATAATATTTTTCAATAATTAGATTTCTCTAATAGCTGCAAGATTTTATAAAACATCTTCACTTCATTAATTTAACAGCCAATGCAGAATTTTAAGTGGCAAGTATTCCCAAATTTCAGTGGCTTTGCAAATGTTGGAATGTAAAGAACTACAGTGAATTAAGGCATGTTAGTTACAGTAGCATGCAATTAGTCACATTCGATTACATTTGTTTATTCTGATAAAACTGAAAAAATCTATCATTTCAAAAACATGAAAAGGACTTTGGATTATCTTGTATCCTGTCTTTGTGAAGGATGTTATTTTCTACCCTCTTGGTTCATATTTGTCCTTTAGAATTTGAATTCTCTTCCAACTTCTTCCTAATGTCTGCTCTGGCTTCCTGTCTTCTCATACCACAAACATTTCTGTCAAGCTCTTTCTGACCAAAATTGCAACCTTTTCCAGCCATAGTGTTTTTCTGAGCCTATTGATCCTTCCTGAAGTCTGACCTTGTTTGACTTCTGAAATTAACTGTAGGAGCCTTTCACTCCTGAAACTGCTAGCAAAATTGAGAGACAGGGAAAGCATGATGTCTCAACACTTTGTGAAACAGGGAGAGAACTTAAAGCACGTGTTCTGAGCCTTTGTTCAAGGTTTGCTAAGAGTTGCACAACCAGAAAAGGGAGTTTAATGTGGAGTAATTTGGCTTTCTTCCTCTAATATGCTTTTCACTTTATTCAAGAGGAAAGATCCTGCCTTTTACTGCAGATGCCACTTCATGATAGAGGAAAGTTAAAAGTCAAGACGTATCTGTCTACTTGACAATTTTCTTAATGCAGGCTAATGCAGAAAGCATACAATAATTATTAAATTGACCTCATCTAGCAAACATAAATGGGCTCAGGAGTAGGAGACACTGGTTTCTGGAAATGGAAGGCTCATGCAGTTGGACATAGAAAGCTTAAATACACAACATCCCTAAAAAAAAAAAAGACTGATGCAGTGCTAAAACATCGAAAATGCATATTTTTGTGCTGTGTGCCTGCATTTGTATTTGAACATATGCGTGCTTCTAGGCTTTGTTATAATCAAAACCAGCAGTTGAAGTATGTCCTCTCATTCAGTAAGTATCCTTGTATTTTCGTTTTCAAATTGTACATATTTTTCAATGTATTGAACATTTCTTATTTGATGTTAAAGTACAAAGAAAAGAGCTACATTATAACTGAAATCAATGCTGTTTTTTTCTTTAGCAAATAACAATACTCATTAGCTTGGAGAAGTGCATTAAATTGTGAAATTCCCTGCTGCTTTGTTATTTGAATAATTAGTTGACATAATAAGATTTGAGAAATCTTACAAATTGCAAAAAGTTTACAAAAACAAGCAAAAAATGTTTAACTCAAATACATAACTATGATATTTAATCCTAGTAATTAGAGTTATTTTGTAATGTCTGCAAATCAGGGTCCTGATTCTTCATTTATGATCAGCACATCAGTAAAGCAAGCACATTATAAACTTAAGATAAAAGAAAAATTTCATCCTGGAGAACTTCTCATTTGAAATGTCATTCAAATGCAAACAAAGATCAGAGGGACATAAATCCATATTTTTTGTGGCAACAGGCTCTTAAGTTCAAAATATACAAGACTGTTTCTATGGTTTATGTAACGAACTGACACTGTTCACTAGAAACAGTTCATTTGTCTCTGGACGCTCTCCATGGTCCAAAAGGGGCCATTACTCCTGGTTATTAAATCCTTCTGAAACTCTTTCACATGGAAGTCATACCCAACCGTAATGTGTCATTTGTTGGATATACATTTTCATGTAATGGATCTGCAGAATGTACCTCTATTAAGTGATCACAGGAGATACCACTCTGTCATCCTGGGCTTCAAGAATCACTGCTAATGATTATCCCTCCATGATGCTTGGTGTATTCCTTCTGGGCCAGGCTGGCTTCCTTGTGACAAGCAGTGAATATCACTGGGACCTCAGGAAAGGTCTGGGAGCAATTTCCAGGATCCTCATTGCTAAGGTACCATGACTGTCAACAACTGTCTAGAATTGGACAGCTTGAAGTCTTAGAACTGCTTGCCACTTACAGACACTCTCTCCAGTAATTTTTCCACCTCCTTCTCAGTGTAAGTATCTTCCTTTTGCCTGGTAGTCAAGGCACTCCAGACATGACTTCTGCTTATTAGTGAAGAGGGCTGTCAGCCTTCTCTCTGAAGCTGTCCTAGGCACTCAGCATCCCCTAGCTATACCATGGGTAGCCTGTCAATGCCAATGTCTTTTTGTCTCTTCCTTGAAGGTGTTACATACTACTTTCCCCATTTAATTTCCATCGTCTTCCTAGAATATAACTTGCAGTCTTCCATTCTGAGGACTAGCTTTCTTCTGGGAGACTTCACAGGACCAGAAACAGCAACAGAGAGTATTCCTTAGCACTGCATCCAAGGAGCAGATTGCTAAGTTTTCTTCCCCCAGTTCTGAATCAATCTGTCCATACTGCACATTATTTGGGGGGATTTTGTTTTATGTGCATCCCACTGGTCTTTATGCCTACTTACCAGGGGACCATTCTAGCATATCATGTATGTCATGCTTCCTTTTTATTTACTGCTTGTATGGTATGTGACTGCACACAGTTGAAGTACCCTTTGCATGCATGAAAATCTTTTGTGGTCAGCATGACACTTTATTGTCAATAGCTGCATGCAACTAACTGATGGTCTTGATGGTCCTGCCACTTTTATATCAGCTGGTCATATTCATGTAAGACAACCTTAAGACTTTCTCTAGCCCATGAATCGTTCTCTTACGGACTGAGCCGGGAGAGCTACCACTTTCCAGAAGCATTGCAACAGAGCATGAAACACTGTTTCTGGGACTCCTGGGATATGGACTCCATTAGGAAAAACACTTCAGTAGTTCAAGGGAGGTGATCTCTATTCACTGCTGGTGAGACCACATATGAAGTGCTGAGTCTAGCGTTGGATTTTGCAATACAAGAGGGACTCAAGCATGCTGGAAAGAGTCCTGCCAAGGAACAGAAAAGTGATTAAAGGACTAGAGCATCTGTCATACAATGAGAAGCTGAGAGAGCTGGGACTGTTCAGACTGGAGAGGAGAAAGCTCAGGGGGATCTTATCCATGTGTTTAAATACCTGATCAGGTGAGTGAAGAAGACAAAGCTGGACTGTTCTTGGCAGTGCCTGGGAATTGGACAAGGTGGAATGGTACAGACTGACATACAGGAAATTCTTTTAAACATGAAACTGTTTTTTACTTTGAAGATGGTCAAACAGTGAACAGGTTACCCAGAAGTCTCCATAGAGACTGTGAAGTCTCTGTGGTTGGAGATATTCAAAACCAGCCGGACATAGCCCTGAGCAAACTCCTTTGCTATGAGTAGGGGAGAAGGACTGGAGACCCCCTGGACTATAGATACCTTCACACCTCACCGAGTCTATAGTTCTGTGATTCTGTGTGCAAGGAAAGCCCTTCTGGAGTAGCATGGAGAAAAAATAACTTATTTGACAGACAAGCAAACTAGATGCTAAAGAAAATCAGGAATTTATATAATAATATATATATATATTAAAAGCAACCATATTCTCTCTATACTTTATTCTCATTCAGTTGAACTAAGGCATTAAAGAGGTATCAAAAGAAAATATTAATTCGTAGTTCATTGCAGGAAAACATCAAGAACAAACTTATGCTTATCTACCCAAAAACCTGTTAATCTATATTCATTAACAGTCAAAACAGCTCTTAATGAGTTTAGCTTTTAACTAGACCTCTGAATTCCACCCTGAGAGAAATAAACTGTTCTGCTCACTATATTCATCGACTGAAATGAGAAAATACAAGAAATCTCCTCAGAAATCTTGGTCAAGAAATTTGAATCTCTATTTGGCATGTATGAGAGTCTCAGATCAAGTTTTAGACTATATTCAAAGCAATACCTTACCAATTCAAATCAAGATCTGTGCTGTGTGTTGTATTTTATACCCAGTAGTATTCTTATCCTAAAATTTGACCAGCCACGGTACACTCCAATTCATAGTTAGCACTCCAGTCATCTCAGTAGGACTCAGCAAATGTAAGCAATCAGAGTAAAGGGTACTCTCAGTACGATATGAAATATGACAAAGTTATTTGTTTCTGCCTCCTTTTGTTCTGCTGGAAAATCTCTTGTGGTGAATATGAGCAGAATTCACAAATAGTTTTCAGATGATAAAATTTTCTTTGTCAAATTTCCTACTCACTGAATAAAGATTTCACCTGCTCTATATCCCAGATTCATCAGTCTCTAATGTACCAGGCAGTGCTGCTGAAAGGACAGGAGAAGACAATGTTGGTCAAAGGAGTGCCTTCAGTGAGGATGGACTGTAAATGACACTCTGTTTACTTAGGAAGAAAGTAGTTCCAGCCAGAGAAAACCTTAAAGTAGCACAGAGGCTTTGAGACTGGCTAATAAATACTTCATTTTTCTTTAAAGATGTTATGTCTACTCTTATACTGAAGTCAAAAATAGAAGATACATTTCAAATTTACGCAGTTCAAAAGATCTCAAAAATAGAGTGCATGAACTCATTCATTCATAAACCAGGGTAATTCTTGAGAACTGTGAAGGCCTGGGACATTTAATGAGATATAAACATATTCTAAAAACAAGGGAATAAAAGTAGTAATAGAGTCAAATATAAATAAAAGGAAAGCTATGGAACAAGCTATGGTGGCAAGTTCTGTGTGCAACAACACTGCAATTTTTATACCTGCTATAGCTAATGGCACTAGTGAATTCTGGAAATTGGGATTTAAGAGCTAATCTATTATATATGGCTTATTAGCAGGCAAATGCTTCCTAATAATTCCCACTTTTCTGGTCTGAGATTTGAGAAAATGCTAATTACCAAAGACAGGTCTACTGATGGATTGCTGATGGCTGTGCTGCCGCAGCTTCAACTGTGTATGATGTGTTGGCAAACCCCACACTTAAAAAGTGAAGCTCAATTTTATATTTCTCTTAGTGACTGTGCAATTTTTTCTCCTTTTCATATCTATGAACATGGTTATGTATGCAGAGTATATTTTAGGTTACTGAAGCTTTTAATGTTTCTTTCCTTCCGGGAGGTATCTGGACATCTCTTCTTCCAGTACTTCTTTGTGTATCATCACACTTTCCTCAGTCATGCCTCTGGTAGTGGAGTTCTTCAGGGCTGTCACCGTTTGTCTCTGGAGGGGTGAGCATGAAGATGCCTCCTTACTGGGGCAGCCTTTTAGTAGACTGAGTCTGGGCCTCCCTGAGGCCCAGTCAAGTAGTTCTAGACCTAAAAATAACTGTATGGAATCCCACTTGAGGGGGAGACCATATTTTTTATATACTTTCCATGTTTAGATTTGAGAGATGACATTATCTCCATCCAAATACACAAATTACTTGTCAACAAGCATAGTTTAAAATTAATGAAAAAATCTTCTCTCGGTCAAGCTGAGGCTTATTTGCAGACTTTAAATAATTAAGCCTCACAACGCTAAGGAAGGAAGTGTTCTAAGTGGCTTTATTTTGCAGTGAGGCTGACTGTGGTACAGAAAAGGTCAGTGAGTTCCCCAGAGTCAGAGACCCAATTAGTGGCAGGGTCAGAATGAAAGCTGGCCTTCTCAAGGAAAATCCCTATCCTCACTAAAGCTACAAACCTCAGCCTTTTTACATGGTCAAAGAAAGACATTTTTGAGATTCCTGGGTCAGGCAGAGTTTTGACCCTTTTCCTTCTGTGCATGATGCAAAGCCTACTTCTTGAGCCTGGCATCTGCGGACAGCTGGTCTGAAGACTCTGAGACTTTTTGTAACCTTTTAGTGACAAGAGCCTTTTATTGACAACACTATTGTAAAAGGATATTGCTTTTCTCCAGAGTGTTTGTAAATAGTGATACTTCATTACAAAGAACTCAGTCTGGTTTTGCTGAACTTCAGCATTTACAAGAGCATCAGGATTATTTTAATACTTCAGCTGAAAAAGACAGAAGAAATGCCATTTCTTAATGTGGCACCTATTACAGACAACTACGTCACATGCACCATTCATTTATCAGAGGACACTCAGACATGTCAATTGCAATTGCTAAATTCCCTTTTCCAAGCACAAATCACTGTTTATTCATGGTAAGACACACTTAAAGAGTCTGAATTTGTAGCATGCCAAGCTGTGTGAATAGTGTGCCGATTTCTTTGAGGAAAAAGAAAATGGTTGTTAAAACTAAGCTGCAGGTCAGTTAGCAACGATCACTCTGCAGGCACACATGCTGCACCAGTAGCACAGTGAATAGCTGCAAAACCACCTGAGCCTGCTAGACTTTCATTCTTGTTCATGCAGGAAGGTTAGCATTGTTCCTCTTATTTCTTCCATAATAATTTAGGAACATCGAGAGCCTGTAGAGGATGTCAGTTTTCAATCAAATGAACACATAGGGCTTGCATTTTCATTATGAACTTTCAGGCTCTCCCAAAGCCCAGCAAGCTTGCTGTTTGATGGAAAAATAACTATAATGACTATTATTAATAATATTAAGTCTTATTATGATGATGGCACCCTAGAGCCCCAGTCAGGATTGAAATATCTTCTTCCCCTCTCTGCACCCCACTGAGGAGACATAAAAATCTCAGAAACGATGCCTGACTAAAAGGACTTCCTGTGTACTCAATGTCTGTCTCTTCTCCAACCTGCTTCCTTCCCAACTTGCTATTCAACACATTATGCAAAACATTATGACTTCCTTTTGTGACCTTTTATATGATGACAGTTCCTTTACAAGTTTTTCTTTGCAGCATTTACTATCTTATCCCATTTTTGCATTCCTATTTCAGGGATGTTATGCCATTTTTGCCTCACTATTTCAAAGATCTACATCCATTTCCTGCTTACTTGCACCACTGAGTCTCCATTGTCATTTATCACCTTTCTTTGCTCAACCTACTCTTGGAAGCTCTTCTGCCCTTCATATTTATTTTTTACTTTTTGTGTCATGTGCTTTGGACCATATTTCTAAAGAAAGGTTCTAGCAGTCAGAAATTGGAGTTGCACATGTGGCTTTTCTCCTGCTGTGCCTGTATGAAAAGATGAGACCAACGAGGGATGGTGCCAGGAAATCAAGAAGAGCAATGATCCAGTCTAATCAGAATGCCAATTCTGTGGTAACTTTGAGCGTTCATGTTTACCAAGATGTTTTCCTCACCTTTACTATTCTTTTATCTCCTGTGGGTAATTTTCAAAACTTATCATTTAATCTAGGATCAGAGTGACCATAAGAGCAGGGAAATACTTTATTAAATTTGCCCCTTATTCTGATGTAACTAATATTTCTGTGATGGATATGCTTTCTAGTCAAATGGAGGAGTATTACGCATTTATAGATAACTGTGATAAAAGGTCAGAAGTGACAGATGACCAGTCACTAACTTCTAGAAAAGCCCTACTCTTTCCAGCCATCAATGAACTTGCTGCCCTTGGAAGTCCTACCACTTCCTACAGTCATGTGGTCTGTTGGCTCTACCTCAGCCATTTTGTACTACTTCCTCCCCTATTTGTTCACATATTGCCCTGTGACTTGCTAGCTATCATATCCAGTTTACCCCAAAGTATATCAAACTGTATCCCTTTCCATTTCAGATAGAGGGTCACCTTTTTGCTTTACCTACTGTGTGTCAAATAGAATCGTAGGATGGTCAAGGTTGGATGTGACCTCCAGACATCATCTTGTCCAATCCCTCTGCTCAAGCAGGGTCACCTAGTGCTGACAGCTTTTCCCATCTAACCTTGAAAGGCATTAAGTAAATACACCCATGCCACCATGTTTTTTGAGCTGCCATAGGAAGCCCTTAGCACAAACACAGTGGCCACCATTTTTGTCATCATACCTCAACTGTTTTCATTCTGCTCTGGGGGTCTCTGGGTGCCATTACTTGACTGTCCTACCTGCTTGACCTCAGAGCACACTCTGATTGACTGCAAATTTCCTTTGGGCCAAGAAATGCTCATGTGTAAAAATATGCTTATAGAATCATATATCTTAATATATTTATTACATATAGTAATACATATATATTATGTATATTATACTGTTTATTATTATGTATACATAATATTTTTATATACTATGTATCATATATATGCACATATATATATATAAGTCTATTTATTTATACTTAGATACCCTGCAGGCACCCAAGTGGTCTTTGTATAGGACAATTCAGATAGTTGAAGTTAAGTGTCTGGGGACATTTGATACCCAAAAGTATCCTGCCTAATCCCAAGATGCTGCTTCATGGATCTCCTGCAGATTCTATGCCATATGTGCCAGATATGTGCAGACACCTCAGCAATTCATTCGTATAACATTTCAATTGTTTTCTTACACGTGAACATTTAAATTTAGTTTATGTATATAATATTTAATGTATATAATCTGATGTTGAAAGATACCATGACAGATTAACTTCTGTGCTCCAGTGTTTACAGTTCACACAAACTATTTGAGAACGCTGTGTCAGGATAGGATAAACTGAGACCTAGAAATAATGGTTTCCTCTTGTACTTTAGCACTAGAGATGACCTTTATTTTGACAAATTGAGCATTTAATTGCATAAATTACAATTATATGAATGAACATTGAATTGCTTACTGAAATACACTTGTCTTTTATAAACTAATCAAAGTAGGACTGCCAAATTGCCTAGTAGACAGCAACATTCCAATACTGTAGCAGCAATGTAGCTCAATGCAGCACAAAGACAGGAAGGATGGATTTGGTTTAAAACTCAAGTGATTTTGATCTCACACTCTCACTCTGGTACCTCCAGTAGCAGGATGCATGCAAGCAGACTGACAAGTACTCAGGCATTAGGACACTTGTACTCGGCAAACTGTCCAGAGGTGCTTGCAATGACATGGAGGATGAGAGGCATCAGGTTTTCAGCCTGTTTCCACACTATGTAGGGTTTTATTTAGGAATAAGAGTTCACTAAGGAATGTGCTCATATTGCATGCATCTCATTGTACCTTTCAGGTGCAATTATTCCCTCTGTGCTATCCCTCTCCTGTGAGTTATCAGGACTTGGTTACTGCCTCTGTTTCAGATCTGGCTGTCCTGTGAAATCACAAGGTAGAAGTGTACTAGAATATTGACGACCTGCTACTGCAAATGTCAGATGGCATTTTGCACCCAGGTGTTCATATTCACTTTCAATTCATATCAACAGAAACATTTTTATTACACTTTTCTACAGCCCAAAGGGATTATTGGGCTTCTATTGCCTAATACAGTGTAGGCACTTTGGTATCTGCTGAGAAAAAAATGACAGCTACCTTTTATGTTTCACAAGTTTTCTTCTCAAAAGTCTTGTAAGCTTATGGTGTTGCCTCTCATTATTTTGGCAACATAGTAGGGCTGTAAGGTCTTTAATTTCCTAGCTCAGAATTGTAACAGAACTACAATTTAAGATTGCTTTTCACTTCCATGCATGCAATCATCTCACTTATAAATTCTAATGTGATCCAGACTTCATTCTCTCTATCTCTATTTTATTAGATTCTGCTGAGCATTGTGGTGTGCCTTTCCACTTTATCTTTCTCCACTATTCCCATACATTATTCCTTTTTATTCAAGAAAAACTGGAGAAAAGTTTGCAAGGAAGAGGAAGAGACACTTGGCATTGAAAGGACAGAAAGAAAGAAATCTGTTGAATAATGGAAAAAGCTTTTCATTTGCTTTTAAATAATCTAAAAACTCTTCCTATGAGTTGCCATAATGTTCTTTCACTGAATGTCTTGCTACTTATTTATCAAGAGCTACTTCATGGCTACTCAGAACTTCATTGGTTATAATAGATGTGTCTGCAGACATCAGATAAAGACCTTGATCCCAGTTCTCTATCCAGCTTAGAATCATCGAATCATCAAGGTTAGAAGAGACTTCCAAGATCACCTAGTACAACTGTCCACCAAGATTACCCACTAAACCACTATGTCCCTCAGTTCCACATCCAGATGTACCTTGAACCCCTCCAGGGACGATGACAACCACCTTCCTGGGCAGCCTGTTCCAGTGCCTGACCACTCTCTCAAAGAAGTTTTTCCTAACATCCAACCTGAATCTCCCCTGGCGCAACCTGAGGCCATTCCCTCTCGTCCTATCGTTGGCTACCTGGGAGAAGAGACTGACACTCACCTCACCACAACCTCCTTTCAGGTGTTGTAGAGAGCAATGAGATCTCCCCTGAGCCTCCTCTTGTCCAGACTGAGCCATCCCAGTTCCCTCAGCCTCTCCTCATAAGACTTGTGCTTCAGACCCCTCACCAGCTTCGTTGCCCTCTTCTAGACATGCTCCAGGGCCTCAATGTCTTTCTTGTTGTAAGGGGCCCAAAACTGAGCACAACGCTCGAGGTGGGGCCTCACCACAGCTGAGTACAGGGGGATGATCACCTCCCTACACCTGCTGGCCACACTATTTCTAATGCAGGCCAGGATGCCGCTGGACTTCTTGGCCACCGGGGCACACTGCTGGCTCACATTCAGCTGAGCATCAACCAACACTCCCAGGTCCTTTTCCACAGCACAGTCTTCCAGACACTCTGCTCAAAGCATATAGTGTTGCATGGGGTTGTTGTGATCAAAGCGCAGGACCCAGCACTTGTTGCCGGCCAATCATGTGAGGCAAGGTGCTTTACGAAATCGCAACAACTAGGTCAGAGTGGAGGAAGCTGACCAGATGACTGGAAGAGAGACAGAACCTCTGAGGCACAAGGACAAGTGTTACTGGGAGTGTGTGTTCACCACAGGCTAGCAAGGCAACAAGTCTCACTGCTGGGCTGGGATCAGCTTCACAGTGCTGCTCCGGGGAGGTGCTGAAGAAAAAGCCTTTCACCTTGAGAGAATATGAACACAACCATGTTGTTCTGTTAGATGTGACCCTCTGATATTGTTACACACAGAGCCTAATACAATTTGTTTCCTCAGTTGTACAGCAGTTTTGACTCAGAGAAGGCCTGACACTGATGCCTTAACTAGATGGATGTGTTGAAAGCAGAAGAAATACCAGCTTTTCTCTGCATTGAATCTGTTCTAGATGCAGAGTGGTGTTTGCAGTCTGAGCGCTGGTGAGAAGGGGGAGCTTTCTGAGGAGAGGATGGCCACCATGTTGTTTTGGCTGCCTTTGGTTCAGAAAGGGGGTATGCACATGCACAAAAAGCTATACCTGGGAGTATAAATGTCCATAAGCCAATGCCCATTGCAGCTTTATCTCCTTGTGGAAGCTGGATCTGCAGTAAATTAAACTTGTGCTACTACAAAGAAGGAAAGAAAAAAACAAAAGCAAAAAAACAAAAACAAAGAAAAAAACCCACCACATATATCACAAGTGGATATATAGCTTCAACATCTATATACTAAATATTTTTTATTTAGCATGCTTTACCGTTCTGTGAATTTAAGTATTTCATTTCTATCTGTGAAAATTGACAAAAAGTAGAGGTGAGAGAAGTATCTTGGCTGTTGTCTGTCTAATCCTTAATTTAGCTAACCTGCTGTGCTGCTCTGGGTAAATGAGACATGGAACCACAAAGAAACAATATATAGGCAATATGCCCTTCAAGCTGAGAAAGTATTAGTCTAAAAAGGGCGAATTATAGAAGCAGATAATAACTGTAATAGTTCCTAAGCTTAAAAACAGATGCATGCTCAGTGCTTTACAATTCTCATATAAAAGCATTTATAGTCTTGCAGAGACATAATTGAAAGGCAAAACAAAAAAACCTTTAATCATAGCTGGAACATATTTTTAAAACACCAGAAAGGTAGGGGCTGGGTGACTGGAAAATGAGTAGTGGAAAAAATGGGCCATAGGCAGCCCTTATTTTTTCTAGTATAACCCACATGAAACCAATGCTTGCTACACAGAGTTGCAATGAAACCCAAAGAGCAATGCTCCCTTTTTCTACAAGCAGTGCAGAACAGCTACAGCTGGAGTTAATCCTCAGCGTGAGATCTGCGGTGTTGCTGAATCCAGAATTCAACTTATCTCCTCAGTGTCATGGCTTTAAATCTAACTCTGGCCAGTACAGAAAGTTGTCATTGTCTCCTGAGTTCCCTGAGCAAAGAAGCTGCAAGGGGGTGGTCTTCAAGAGAGCGCTGATGCCTGGACACCAGTGTGTGACTGACCTTGTATGAATGGTATACATTGGTATACATGGTATACATTTATTAGCTGATTGATAACATATGAAATCTTCAGAATGTATAGTCCTGAGTCTGCTTGACTGTTTGACATTGGTCATGACATTAAGTAACTGTACTGAGAGAAGCCATGGAGAGGGCTGTTTTCCCTACATCATTACCAAGAATTTTGAAATATTATTTTTGTGTGCAGCCATCAATACCAAGTTCAACCATTGCTTTAGTGAGACCTTAGATGGTATTTCAAAATTTGCTTCTTGCTTAAAGCCTCAAGCTGCTACATTCCTGGAAACCATTAAATGACTATGTAACATGTCAGAATGACTTTTATTTATAGTTTCACCTTTCTGGCAAAGCTACAGCTGAACTTTCGCTAAGGAGTTACATAAAAGAGAAGCACAGAGAGAAGTCCTGTCAGGGTTTTCATGTGATTCTGTTTCCTCCTCCCCTCTCCCAGATTTAGCAACATCATAAAATGCTATGACTTTTACATGAACCAATCTTTGATCCCCCTCCAGCCTTATCTCCTATTCTTTAGGAGTTAGTACACAGAAAGGAAAACTATTAGAAATAGTTCTGCAACTCAGGTGAACAAACATACATATCTCTTTCAAATGATTTGCTGCAACTATGTCTTTTTGTTCCTTGTTATTGAAGCTAATCGCATCATTGGAATCAATGTCCAGATTCCTTTGTTTACTTGGCTAAGATGTTATAAATAATTACACTTAAAGCATTAAAAAAGACAGAAAACCAGAAAGAAAACAGACAGTCATTATTTAGTAAGTTTTTTTTTCCCTTGAGAAAATATGATCACAGGAAATTATATTGGTATTTCTCATACATTGTGTTCAATAAAGGTAGTCAGGCATTCTGCTGAGGTATTGCTGTTATAGGTTCTGTCTGTATTAACCATTGCTAGATATAAATATAATAAAATGATCGTAAGCCCCAGATGTACTTTATTTGCATATTTTTTAAAAGAAAGATATATTAAAATTCCTTTCTGGCACTACTGTTTCAAAAAATAAACAAACAAACAAAAAGTACCACCAGCGTGTGCTAAAATTAGCAATAGTTGTACATGCTTAAATTGAAATTTCCAGAGCTCCAGAGATACTATCAATTTATTTCAGAACTAAAGGCTTTTGTCAGTTTATCAGTAGCTCCTGGCAACCATGGTGAAGCTGTTTCATGATTCCCAGTTTATTTCACAATAAAATTTTGGTCACTTCTTTTGAATCTAGAAAAGTCTGTCTTATCCTTTTCATACAGTATCAGACTGTGGTACATGTGTGGGATTGTCAATAAGTTAATGAGTGGAAAGGGGAGAAAAAAGTATGGTTTCTGCCTACTTTTGGCATGCTTCAGGTGGGGTTCAGCTCTGATTAAAACACAGAAATTAAAATGTTTCTGAGCTCTCATTTTATAATCAATGGAGAATGAGCAGGCACATATAGAACCTTGAGAGCTATTCATGTTACCCTCAAGTGGATGTGCACAACTGATTGACCTAATTTGTAAGCTGAATCTTGCTTTGTTTTTCTGTCCTATTTTCTTTCCAATCATGAAAGAACTGCAGCAGAGGTTAAAAACAATTTGGAGCGAACAAGTAGTCCCACCAACACACAAGATAGGATTACTTGAGGCTTTGTTTTAATTACCTGTACTAATTCCAGTAATAGTACGTTCCTTATTTATTTTTTTTAATTGATCAGTGCTTCGAGAGTACTTTTGGAGGTTTTGTTTTCCACCAAGGTTAAAAACCAAAGTTGTTTTTTTCTCCTCATGCTTCTCATTATGACATCTTGTGTTATTATGACATCTCCTTTTCTTCTCATGTTTCTTATTATGACATCTCTTGCACATGCACACTACATAGCGTGATATTCAGCATTTGTTCTGAATTTAAAGCTGAGTAATTTATTGAAAACATTATATTGTAAGCATTTAATATCAGCTGTTCAAGATCTGCCATGCCTACATCTGGCTTTGAAAGGTCCAAGAATGTCTGACACCAGCCCACTTCACAAGCTGTAGCTTTGTCCCTAGTGTACAGCCATGAGTAAGAAAATCTGGGAAAACTCCATCACATAGAAGGCTTAGAGTTTCTAACTCCAGATTTCATTCCCACTTACATGCATGACAGCAAACATGGTGTCTATCTTTGTGAACAAAGAAAGTAAGGACAGGCATGCCTTCAGAAACATCAAAGAGAAGGACTTTTATTTTCTGGGCACTGTTACTTAACAACCTCAGCACAGGAGTGGAAAATTTTTTGCTTTTATAGTGATTTTACAATGTATTTTAAATATAATGTATGAGAGCTACCTGAATACAGAGAATATAAGCAAAGATTAAGAGTTCATTTCTTCTGACTCCAGAAACCACCTAAGATCAGATCAGCATTTGGATGAAATGATTCGAAGTTACTAACCTGGTATCAATTAATAAAATCCCATTTTATCATTATTTTATCAAGGATGCATTTATTGAATTAATATCTGTGTTTTTACTTTCCAATTTTATTAAAAATAATTCTGAAAATGAATATGTATTTATTATATACTTTGTCATTTATCCTGCATGATAATTTTCACTTATTTATAACTAGAGAAGAGCTCATCTACCCTCTCCTAGCACCCAGCAAATCAGGTTCTTCTCTCTTCTTAATTCTGGGCTGACATCTGCCAGGACTGTGCTGATTGCAGATAATCCAACCTGAATTGCTTCCTGAGGTTTCTTCTACTCTTGCTTCAGACTTTACATTTAAAAGAAATTTGCTACCTTTTAGAAAGCAGCTAAAGATTATCCTTTCGTAGTGTGAAGTAGAAGAAGCCTTCAAGAGATCCAGATGAAATGTATTTTCATGAGTAAGTAATCTGGGAAAACTCCATCACATAGAAGGCTTAGAGTTTTTACTTTCCAATTTTATTAAAAATAATTCTGAAAATGAATATGTATTTATTATATACTTTGTCATTTATCCTGCATGATAATTTTCACTTATTTATAACTAGAGAAGAGCTCATCTACCCTCTCCTAGCACCCAGCAAGGAGTTGTTAATAAAAGTTATTTATTGTAGAACAACTTACATATACTTGAGGTATGTGTCAGGTGCAGTTAGTTTTTAATGAATCTGTAATAAGTCTAGTTACATTCTGCAATTTAAAATGCTGTGTAATTTTCTTTCAAGTCAAAGTTGCTCATGTGGTTTTCTTTCTGACTGCAGTCAGAATGGTATTTATAGGCCTAATTCCCTAAATCGTGATTCTCTCTTGTTCAAATAAGGTTGGGACAGTGATTCCCTGCTTTAAAAGCAGTAGATCATGGGTTTCCAAACTTTTGGCTTGTCTTGGCCACACTGAGTGAAGGGGAAGTGTCTTGGGCTGCATACAAAATAAGTAATCTAGTTAATGTATATAAATAACAAAACTTTTTAGAATACGTTTTTTATTAAAACATAAAAAAAGGGCCAAAAAAATCATGAAACTAGTGGGATATTTGACCTTGTTTTTGTGAAACTAATGCATCAGTCTGGTTTGATGGAAGTGATTGTAATTCTCTGTGAGTTCTTAAGATGTTCATCAGAGATTTTTGATTGAATTTTACTCTCCCTGTGCTACATTATTGAAACCATTGTTCACAAATGTATGTACTGCCAAAAAGCGGTGACATGAATAAAGTGTGATTATGAAGTGAGGGATATTTTTGTCTGGTAAGATAAGTTTTATAGAACTCTAATAAAGAGACATGATCAAATTTTTCTTTGAGTTGAATGTCTGATTGCAACTCCATACGTTCTATTTGAGAATTCGCAGGTAATGTATTTATGTTGACTGAAAATGGAGTTGCAAATATACGAAGAAATTGATGATTTTTTTGGTGATCTTGAAACTTATTCTCAAATTTCTTTATCGAAATGGAAAGCAAAGTTGCATGTTTCTTGCTGTTCACAGGACTGTGTTTAGCCAATGTATCACAATTCATAAAATTGTTTGCCATTACTTGAGTTATCACTGTGCCTTCCCCTTGTCCTGGATTCAGCTCAGACACAGTGTTAAATAGCACACCAACGGTTGGGTTGTTTCTGAGTGATGAGTGCATGCCCAGGGCCAGGCCAGGCTGGGCCGCCTGGTTCTGAGCAGCAGCGGGGAGCGGGCTGCAGTATGAGCTGTGCCGGGCTGCAAGTGGCCTATGGGCTGTTATGTGTTTAATAACAGTGGAAAGCACACAGGTACACAAATGTGTATCGTCTTCTTTGGTTATATTAGTTACATTTTCTTACTGGCTGGAATTGCCCTTTTGTAGTGTAGCAGCATAAACACATTTCCAAGAGATGCTGAAAAGTAGGAGCCAAACCAAATTGAAACTGCTAATAATAGTAGTTTCTCTGTGTGAAACTTAAGGGTCTTCTTAATGTGTTGTGAAGGAGCTCTTTGAAGCCTCCCCAGAAAAGAAAATAGATACTTTCTCAGCTGGTTTAGGGGAGCAGGCAGGGGATAATCTCAAACTCAGCTGAAACATGATTACAAATAAGTTATTTTTTTGTATTCAACTGAGAAATGAGGCTGAATGCACAGTTTTAGGCTTGCAAAAAGTTTAGGAAAAAAGACAACAATGTAGTATACAAATAAAAAGGGCATAATAAAATGTATGCAGAAAAAAATTATCATCTAGAGGAAAAAAATGTAAAGGAAATACAGATAACAACAAGGGAAGGGAAGGGAAGGGAAGGGAAGGGAAGGGAAGGGAAGGGAAAC
>WBMW01002257.1:173479-186668 GCA_013396635.1 Penelope pileata
ACAACAAGGGAAGGGAAGGGAAGGGAAGGGAAGGGAAGGGAAGGGAAGGGAAACTGTTTCTTCACTGTAGAGAGGATAGAAGACTCCTGATAAAAGTGGAAGCAGATTTTATCCATATAAATCTTAGCATGTATCATTACTGTTACACTCAGTCATGCTGGTGTAAATTATGGCAGAGGTTAGTCCCTTAAATCGTAACTGAGAGTGTATTAAAGTTACTCAGAAATTTTACAGTGATTTTGAGGCAGGACTGCATTGAACCTTAATTTTTGAAAGCAAAATTTAACATATTCTCTTTTAGAACGTGTCTCAATATGTATACTCCATATAGGAAAAAGAAAAACTCAGGTAAGAATATGGTTTGCCTAAGAAGCTAGGGAATCTGTCTGGACTAAAGGAATAAATGAAATAAAAAGAAAGTGATGTAATTTGTCTCTGGCAGGAGAGAAGCAAGTGAAATGACACCAATTTATCTTGAGAGAAGCAAGGAAGAAAGTGGAAGAAGGCATGAAATGGCAAGAACAAGAGTTCTGAGTGAAATTCTGTCTTTTTTTCCCCCCTAAGCTAGAAATAAATAGCTAAATAAATGCATTAAGACATTCACAGTTCTTTTCAAAAGAAGAAAATAATCCCTGTTTCACGGATAAGCAAACTGAGGGGATGTAAACTCAAGCAAGGGAGGTAAGCATGCCTTGGGATGTCACGCATCAAAAATTAGTTTCTTCAAATCCTATTTAGCTGCTACCTCACCCTGTGCTATCAAAGCTACTGATATTGAAGTTCTGCTTGCAGTCTACCCGGAAATATCCCAAGGCTGAACAGAGAACTAAGCCTTGCTGGAATTAAAGAAGAGGCGCTCTTCTTGTTGCCTCATATTAAGGGCTTCATCCTTTAGAAATTGTTGAGATTATGTTAAAGAACAAAGCTCTGTACAACACACTCAAGGGAGATACACTGTTGTCACCTCACATTTTTTTTTCCGAGTAGTTCAGAGACAGGCAGGCTGTGAAAAAAAACAGCTTCAATTCTCACCTGAATCTCCAGCTGCCTCAGTCTGGTAATGACGATGCCATGCAGTGTCCTGAGGCAGGGCCTTTTTATTTCTTCACATTGAAAATGTTCTCTTTTGCTTGAAATTATTAAATATTCATTATACCAAAGAGGGAGTGTATTGATTTAATCTCTCTATGGCCCAAATAGTTGAGGCTTTGAACACTAGTAAAGGAAATACGGATTCCTGTTTCTCCTCCAAATGACTATCTCAGTAGCTTATGTTAAGTATTCTGGAATATAGGCTACTTCCTCTATAGCAATGAGAAAAAAAAAATCTGTTCATATCTATGTCACTTTCTGGAAATCTGTATCACTTTCTAGAAATCGCTTTCCTCCCAGATTTCTCCATCTTTCTGAACTGCAGAATATTGACCTCAGGAATTAATGGGAAAATTTTTGTTCATGATTTCTGTTCTTATGCATCTCATTCAATCCCCATTGCAAACGGACTTGAGGTATTTGTCTGCTTGTTAAGTTTATCCAGTGGCAATCTATGATGGCACAATCAATCAGAGGAAGGCAATACAACCGAGTTAACCTAATGCGCTTAAACATGTTCTTTGACTGCTGTTTTTCTACTATTAGTCACAAAAAAGCATTCTGAGGATTCTAAATAAATTCTCTTTTATTTTCATCTATGTGAGTTCATACTGTAGTAAAAACTGAACATAATATATGAGGGATGCTCTGAAAGTAATGCCTCATATTTTGTTATGTTGGCCCACAATGTCAGACATGAATGTTGGTGGTATGGCAGTAGAGGCTGAACCTTCCCACCAATATTCTGTTACATTTTGTTGCTGTGAAAAAGATGGCAGCAGAGGGGCAGTCTGACAAAATAGCGTCTGACATGAGAGTGTGTCTGAAGCAAAGGTGTGGAACTGAATTCCTCTATGCGGAAAAAAATGCACCCACTGACATTCATGAACACTTGCTGAACATTTAGGGTGACAGTGATGTGAAAGAAAAGCCATGTGCCAGATGGCCATGCACAGCTGTCACACCACAAAGTGAAGAGCATCTCAATCATTTCAATTGCGCAAATCAGCAGATTACAATCAGGGAACTGTATACAGAGCTGAAGATTATCTTCAGTGTATTGGGAACAATAGCAGCAATCTTGGAATATCTCAAAGTTTGCACCAAGTGGGTCCCATGAATGTTCACACAGGAACAGAAAGAATGCCCTGTGCAAGTTTGTCAGGACCTATTAAACCAATATGAGGCTGAAGATGACAGTGTCCTGGATCACATCATTACCGGTGACTTGACATGGTGGCACCACTATGAGCCAGAGTCAAAATAGCAGCCCATGGAGTGGCAACATGTGCATTCTCCATCAAAGAAAAAGTTCAAGACGCAGCCCTAAGTGGGTAAAACAATGTGTACTGTCTTTTGGGATAGGAAAGGGGTGGTCCTTCTGGATTTCCTGGAACCCAGTCAAACCATCACCTCTGACTGCTACATCGTGATGCTGACTAAACGGAAGGATTGAATTTGCGGAGTCAGGCCAGAGAGGAAGACAACCTTTCTCTTGCAATATGGTTACACCAGGCCCTATACCAGTCTGAAGACAGTGGAGCACATCACCAATCTTGGCTGGACTGTCCTACCACACCCACCATATAGTCTGAATTAGGCTCCTTCTGACTTCCTTCTGTGTGGGCCAATGAAAGATGGACTGCATGGGCAACATTTTCCTACCATGATGCCATCATAGCAGCTGTGAAACAGTGGATCATCTGCCCTGGTGCAGATTTTTACAAGTGCAGCATGCAAGCTCCTGTTCATCACTGGAGAAAATGCATAGCTAATGGTGGTGACTAGGCTGAAAAATAGTGCTTTGTAGCTGAGAATTTGCTCTGTCAAATAGAGTGATTGTGTTCTTCATATCACAGTTGTGGCATGTTGTAGTTTCCATGGAAAAATATAGGAGGCATTACTTTCAGAGAAACCTACATATAAAGTACTGATGTGGACCTAGGTCTTTTCTTGATTAAAAGAAGTTCCTTTCCTACGTCACTTCCTTTTGTTTCACTTCTCTACTTGTAAAATGCAGAATATGACCAATATCTTCCTTGCAAAGTGTTTTAAGATTGAGCTTCTTATTAAAAACAAACTAGCAAAGAAACCAAACAAAACAACACCGCAAACAACAAAAACCCGGTTGTCAAAGTCTCCTTGTAGTTCATGGGGCTAGGTTGTCATCGCTGAAAAGCATACTCATTATATTCTCAGTATACCTGTCTGTTCTCAGATCATATCTACCTAAGAGCTTTCTGACCACCTGTTAAGCCAAATCTCGATAGCTGCTATATGTGTGATGTGGTAGGAAGCAACCTCATTATGAGAAAGAATCAGAAATCTTATCCTGCAGGTCTTATAGTTGTTGTAAGAACAACCTTCAAAGGAGTATCTGTACGGTTAATAATGGATTTGAGAAGAATTGCATCCAAAAGAGCTCACCAAATATTTCGAGTTTAGAAAAAATCACTCTGAAAGAGTATTCTGCTGTAAAGCCTTTAATTTGAATATATGTTTAGAAATCCACAGTGCTATGGTTATTGACAGGAAAACCTTACTCATTGAGGGGTACTACCTCATGCTTTCTTAGCAGCAATTACAAAATGTTGGTTGCTGTTGTTTTTTTTTTCACAACCTGGTCAACTATGAAGAAGATTTATGTGTTTGAAAATGAGGAAACCATGATGATCATCCAGATCGATACTTCTTGGTTCTTTATGTTGACAATGCCCTTGGCTCAAAGAAAATAAAGTATTTCACAAGACGTTAATATTTGATATCAAGGCATGAATGGAGATGAATCAACAAGAACAGCAAAGTTATGCAGCGTGTTCATGTGTGCTTCAAGAATTTAGTAAAGTAACTTGATCTTGAGGAGTACAGAATGTGTGAATTAGTGAGAGAATTTTCAAGGCCTTGCAATCACGTTATACTACATTTTGAGATGACCCTAGGGTATATCACAGTCCATGCATTGGGAACCATATTTTGTCCGTCCTTTTGCCTTATGGCCTAAAGCAACTTGCCAAACTAAAGAGTGGCATGACATAAGAGTGAAATGGAGAATGTGATACATATTTTGCAGCCTTAAAAAATTGCTTCTTCCACACCCTCCTACAGAACTAACCTGCAAATTAGCAGTCATGCTATAGAAATGAAACCAAAACAGCTAAACTAATGAACACAAATTGGATGTGAGTACTAAAAAAAAGAAAAAATAAGAAAAAATACTATAAAATAACACTCTGCAAGAACTATACAGAGTAAACAAGAGCAAAGTAATGAAATTTATTCACAGTGATTGTGCTCTTTCTTGTTTTACTTACAAAAAGGGCTTAGTAATGTTGATAGTATTGACATAAGAGGTCTGTGATGAATTCAAATAAAATTCTGTCCTAAAAAGGCATCCCAAGAGTGGTTTAAAACATGGGATTTCAGGGTAGAGGAGACATTTTGAGAGGTGCCAGTGGAGAGTAATTTTAAATTTTCATTTTCCTCTTGAGTACCATAGCAATATCAAGAAAATAGGAAGGAAAGAACTAATCACTGGAGTTGTTCTGTCCAGGTCCAAATTACGACTGTTGTAATTCAGATCCAAACTCCACTCTGTGGAGGACACTGCTTGTACTTTAGTACCTTTTACAGGCTACCTAGAGTGTGTTACATTGCACAAAGACTAATTCATTTAAAGGAATCATCCAAGTAGTTTCTGAGAAATGTGTGATAGTTCCCATAGTTATGCACTGCAAGTTGTTCCAATGAAAGGTTAGCAAACACCCTTCAGGCATCTGTTTTAATAACTCTTTGCAGTGGAACCCTACCTCTTAGATAACATATTTTATTCATGCATTATCTAAAGTTTACATTTTAAATATTTATGGAGTTCATAATCCCACATGGTCCTTACTGTGATGCATGGCACAAGCATTTTATTAGAAAGTATATGTATATTTATATAGAAATAATATCTGTTATTTCCTTTTCATACGGCTGAATTGCCTTATTGAGTAAACTGCAATGATTACACTGATTTTTGCTCCCTTTGTTCTGTTTTTTTTTTCTTTCTTTGTTCTTCAATCATTTTTGAGGTTTCCAGCACCACAAAATTATCAAAACAGTATTCTGCTTGAGACCAGGCTTATAATAACCTTATAAAATGCCGTTCTTCATGTGTTTTAGCATTTCTCAGGATACAGAATGGAACCAGATTGTGCTTTTCTTCAGGGTACAGGACTTCCTTCAGCAAAATCATAACTTTTCATACATTCTTGAAGACAATCCAAAACAGACATCCTGTTTTCTAACTGTTTGCAGACATACCCAAGCCAATATATCAAATTAATTTCTCATTAACTTTTGTGCTGGACAGGAAGATATCCAATGAATAGGGGATGGGAAGAAAAGTGTTATTCATATACATAAACTTAATTTTCTAACTTTGACAACTAGAGAACCAAGATGAGCTTATGAAGATGGATATTGCAATAAAAGCAGAAGATGGTATAATTGATTTTTTTAGTCAGAAAAGGGAAAGATATATTTGAAATCAAAAGGACTTCAAATTCATCAGAGTTGGCAAGACTTTAACTTGTAATGACGACAGAAACAAGGCTAAGAAAATATGCAAGTTGCTGGAATAAATATAGGCAGAATGATGATAAAAGAAACCAATGTATTCACTGTAATTATGTCAGGAGCTATCTCAAGAAAATCTTGATGTTGGACAGGGTGAAGAGAAAAAAAAAGAGTCAGTTCATTTTTGGTTACCTGTATCTGATTTATGGGACCAAGAGTGAAAGGATAAATATTGACAGAAGGGACACAACTTGTGGCTGGAGATAGAGGGGTCTGATGCTTTCTTAAGCTTCCTCCTCCACACTTTCATTTGTTCTGCCTTGAGAATGAATCCAAGATTTTGTGAGCATCCAATGATAGACTGCAGGGAAAGATGCAAGAGAGGAAAGGAAGACCTTGAGAGAACAATAAAAGAGAATGCCCTCCCTGAAAAGAATCCCAGAATAATTAAGGTTGGAAAAGACCTCCAAGATCATCTAGTACAACTGTCCACCCACCACCAACATTGCCCATTAAACCACTAAACCATGTCCCTCAGTACCACATCTAGATGTCCCTCCATGGTGATGGTGATTCACCATCTCCCTGGACAGCCTCTTGCAGTGCCTGACCACTCTTTTGGAGAAGTTTTTCCTAATACCCAACCTGAATCTCCCCTGGTGCAACTTGAGGCCATTCCTTCTTATCCTATCACTAGTTACCTGGGAGAAGAGGCCGACCCCCAGCTCACCACAACCTCCTTTCAGGCAGTTGTAGAGAGCAATGAGGTCTCCCCTGAGCCTCCTCTTCTCCAGACTGAGCCATCCCAGCTTCCTTAGCTGTTCCTCATAAGACTGTGCCCCAGACCCCTCACCAGCTTTGTTGCCCTTCACTGGACATGCTCCATGGCCTCAATGTCTTTCTTGCAGTGAGGGGCCCAAAGCTGAACACAGTACTTAAGGTGCGGACTCACCAGTACTGAGTACAGGGGGATGATCACCTCCCTGCTCCTGCTGGCCATGCTATTTCTGATGCAGGCCAGGATGCCGATGGACTTCTTGACCGCCTGGGCACACTGCTGGCCCATGTTCAGCCAAGCATCAACCAATATCCCCAGGTCCTTTTCCTCAGCACAGTCTTCCAGACACTCTGCCTCAGGCCTATAGTGTTGCATGGGGTTGTTGTGACCAAAGTGCAGGAGCCGGCACTTGGCCTTGTTGAACTTTTTGGAGATAATATGGGGGGATGTTTTTTTTGAAGATATATACATATCAGTCAAGCTTCAGAGAAAAGGATTTGGAAAAATTGCCTAAGTTACAGAGAAAATGTCACAACTGCCTCTGTCTCCTATTCCTCTATGTTCCTCTCATTTTACTACGTACTGGAGAATATCGTCATGCTATTCCCCGTAACCATTCCAGTACTGACAATTTTTTTTTCCTAAAAAATAAAACTTTTAAAGCTGTTTAAAATGAACAAATTATCCTTCTCAGAGTTTTCTGAACTTTTCTGCTGTTTCTGTGCTTTTTCTATAGCTGTGTGGTCCTTGAGACTGGGACATTTTTCACTTTGTACCCTGTAAAAAAATGAACATACTACCATTAGTCAACATCTTAATCAATGGATTAAATTTGATGGTAAATCCCTGATGACTGACCCTTACATGGATAAAAATTTTGCATGCCTACCAATCTCATCTTTTGAAAAGTCATATTTTATCCGGTCAACAGGAATTAGACAATTACAATTTTTCCAAACTCTTATTCACATTGTTGACATGTGTAGTGAGATTCATGATTTGAGTAGAAAAATAGAATGCTAAAGTCCCAGAGGAAAAGATAATTTAGAAATATTTTTGAGCTTTCCATAATATATTTTCTTTCCAGAAGATATAATCTAAATACAAAATAAACTAGCAACTGAATATTTTTTCAAGAATTCTTCCAGCTTTGAAGATTTGCAGCCAAATTGTTAGGATTAACTTGTGATCTAAATGCTATCTTGCAGCTCAGGTATCTGCTACTAAATATTGGATTCTTCTCTTTGTAAACCATTTTATTACTTGCCTAAATATTTCATTCAGAACATTCATGTCAACAAGTGGCTATAAGAGAACAATGAAGGAGCTTAGAAATGTCCACTGGTGAAAAAAAAATAAGGGTGTAGGTCAGCATGCAGCCAACACTTTACAACCTTTTTGAATCCCCAATGTTTAGAACAAAATGGATTAAATGGTGAAAAAAATAGGAATAGAATATACGTGTCTTCTTGAAATACTAACAAAGTAAGGTTACTACACATCACAGTCATATGTTGAATTTAACTTTATAAGACTAATGGACCCCAGAGTGGTCAGATTCTTTAGTGGTGTAGACACTTGATGCTACAGTTTTTGAAGAGCACTGTATATGAATAGTAGTCTGGAAACAATCAGTCAGTGCAGAGTACCACTTCAACCGGTTGGCCTCCTGTGTAGAAAGCTAAATGAAGAGTTGAAGAAGTCACTGTGCTATTGTCAATTGCAAAATTAGAGCAATAGTATGGCAATGCAGACATATCCAGAATGTTATCAGCAGTGCTTTGATCTCTTACGGCACACAGTAAAGATGCACTGTGTGAAATTTTTGGTCTAGTCTATTCAAGTTATTGAAATCGGGAGGTAGCAGTTGTTTGTCCATCCATTCCTATCTAACTAACTTAAGCAGCAGGTACTCTGATGTGGAGTTCTTGATTATCTAAGACAATGTTTTAATAGGGCAAATGCATTATCTCTCTATGGGAGAAAATAAGGCAATGCATTGACTAGGAATAAAAGGAAGTCCTCATTCACAAGCATTTTCAGAGTCCAATTTCTTTTCTCATTTCCCTTTCTTAATGAAGTTTGCTTTATTTATATATTTTTCTGCCTTGTCTATAAGCCTATAGTAATTTCTTAGGCCTTCTCTTCTATAATCAGAGTCCTTGCTCTATTTAAGCCTATTTGCACACAGATGATAACAAAGTATTAGGATGTTTGGTCCTAATTAACTGCTACTGGTTCCACTGCAACTTCTGCCTGCAAAATCTTCTGGATTGTGAACGCTTGTTCCTCTCTTCCTCTGTGCGAAAAGAAGAGCAGAAAGTATTGACTGTTGGTTTGGTTTATGAAACTTAAATAACAATGAGTTTTATCTTGTCTATTGACAAGTGCTACAGACCTGCATTTAGGACCATGCATCTTTTCTATTATCCTTTCACACAATCAAAGAACAGCTGACAAAATAAGTGTTTCTCTACTGAACTCCTATACAGTATGTACAGTTATTTGTACCAAGATAAATGTTCTGCTACATGAAAAAGACTTTGAATGGTACAATGTTGTGTATGTTCAGGTGCATTCAAATGCAATTCTGCTACATATTGTCCTAAAAATTTGACCTATGAATTAGAGATGAAAAATTGCATTTGCTTCAAAGGCTACTGCAGTAAACAAGTGCAGTGGGTTTGTAAACTTTATTGAATGCAGTCATTATCTATTTAATTGGATTTCATACGAGTTGGATATCTGCAAGCATAAATGAGATGGCTAAATCACTCAAATGTTGTAAGCATTGTGCTTAGACTACCTGCTATCTGCATTTTGTTTTTTTCCCTGCATCATCATCAACAACAATGATAATAGCAGAAGTAATAATAATCTAGCTGGGAATAGTTCATCAATGGTGTGTGTGCCAGTAGCTGTGAGAACATAAAACAAATCTTACTTCTAGCTTATCTGCCTGTTTACTTCTGAAACTGTGAATACATTTTAGATCTGTGAACAATAGTTGCCTTGGAGAATATATTTTACATAAACTTTGGATGAAAATTGGTCTATGGCGTGAAAAGAGTCCTAATATTTGTGTATTAGAAAAAGAGTGGATCAGTAACAAGGAATGGTCTGGATTATGTGTAATGAATTATTTTTATTCCATTCAAAAAAAAAAAAAAATCTGAGATGCTATATTGTTATACGTGCATTTAAAAAAAAAAAAGAAAGAAAAAATAAGACAGATTATTCCACACAGAAACTGGGAAATGTAGGTCCTTATTGAGAATTCTTGTAAACTGCAGATAGGTTTACAAAGTGATTATTCTGTGAAAATCTGGCAGCTATTGACTACATGATTATTTGCTGTGTGTTTACCAGTGACTGGGAATTAAGTGCCAATGTCTTACATATTATTAAATTTTATTAATTCCCTTTATCCTATGTGACAAGATTAAAAAGTTTATAAAACATCAGTCACCACTGAATGCTACTATGAACATTTTCTGAACATCTAGAGATGATTGCAAGTACTGCAGTAGGCACTATAGTAGAAGGTTACAGCTTCCCATTAATGTCCTCAACTTTTAGAGCTGTTAATTAGCTCTGTGTTAGAATGTCTATGATATATGTATTCACCATGTATCAAGTCATTTTATGTATTTACATTCACAAAGTTCTAGATGTGATCCAAAGAACAGAGAAATGCTTGTTTTCTTTTCTAGGTATACTGGAGCGGTATGATATATATATGTGCATAACAGGCCTGAGACAATTTATGAGTTGTGAGCCCAAGTGTTATTCTGCCTTCAGATGGAGTAGTCACACAAGGTGTAAGGAAACCTATTCACATATCTCATGGAAATGTGTCTGCAAAGAGACTTGTCATGAGCAGGTTGAAGCACAGAGGGTTAATTTACAAGCCATCCACAGATCTTGCATTAATTGACTTTGAAAGTGGGTCTCTGCACTGAACTGGTATTTTGATAGAAGTCTAGCCTGAAGATGGGTAATGCAGATCTTAAGAGCGTGTATTGGTTTTGGCTAAGATAGAGTTTATTTTCTTCACATTAGCTGATATTGTTCTATGTTTTGGATTTGTGACCAGAACAGTGTTGATAATAAAACAATGTTTTAACTATTTCTGAACAGTGCTTACACTTCAAGGCCTTCTCTATTTCTTGCTCTGCCCTATCAGCGAGTAAGTTGAGGGTCCACAAGAAACTAGAAGAGGATACAGCCAGGAACAGCCAGGACAGCTGACCCCAGCTGACCAAAGGGGTGTTCCATTCCATATGATGCTCTAATTAGCAATGAAAGCCATGAGAAAGAGACAGGAAAGGGGGGGAAGCCTTCGGAGTTATGGTATTTGTCTTCCCATGTAACCAATACGTGTGATGAAGGCCTGCTTTCCTGGAAATGGCTAATCATCTGCCTGCTGCGTGAGGTAGTGAATGAAGTTATTTTGCCTTGCTTGCACACACAACTTTTGCTTTACTTATTAAAGTCTGTCTTTATCTCCCATGAGTTTTATCACTTTTGCCTTCTGATTCTCTTCCCCGTCACACTCAGAAAGGGAGTGAGATATGTGGCTTAGCTGCCTGCTAATCCATAATAAACAGCCGGCATTTTGAGCAAATCAATGGAAAGCTGCTTGGTAGACCCTCTATCACCACTCTGTTAGCTCTACTTTGAAAGCCAACTTCATCAATTTATGGTATGGTAAATATGGCAGTAGGTATCCAGGCGAGAAATGGGATGAATCAGAGACATCATATGGGAAGGGAAATCTTCAAGGCATTCAGAATAACATAGGAATGAGGATTTCATGTGCAACGTAAAGTTAAGCTATTCATAATGGATGTTATCCATCTAAATTACATTTCTTACATTGATTCAATTGCAAGCCACCTCCGATTTCCAGCTGGATAAAAATATTTTCGGTGTTGTTATTGTTTCGCCACCTGAATTAAATTCCTATTTGAAACTTTTTCCCCCTATTGATTTTTTTTTCTGTTATGACAAATCAATGAAAGCTACATTACATTCTCATCTGCTAGAGGAAGGTGTTTTTTTGTTGTTGTTGTTGTTTTTTCCAGAAGGCTCTTTATCCTTTGGATTAGGGCTCTTGCTGTTATAAATTACCCCTTCTAGTAAGCTGCAGTGTATAGTCTGTATTCATAGGACAAAGCGCTTTCTCCTTTTAGCAAAATATAATTCAGGTTTTACCTGGCTCACAAGATGGATGATTCTTTCAAGGGTAAACTCACCCTTGCCTAGATAGTTAGGTGCAGGCAGTCTTAAGTAAGCTCAGTCCTTGTTCTGCATCTATGGGATGCAATCAAATTGTGCGTGAAGGTTTTTCAGTCATGTTAGTGCTTGACTGTCCTCATGCTGCCAACCCCTGTCTCTCAGCTGGGCATTCACAGCCACTCTCTGGAGGGGGCTCGTGATTCTGTGTTGTACAGCAAACCTGCAAGAACTGCCACAGATTGTGCAGGAACATGACCTCCCATAGCCAAGTGCAACAGACGTGGCCAAGCTTGTGAGGATGGAGGGCTGGAGGACCGTCAGGCATGAAGCATGTCATGCCACCTATCTTGTAGGTCTGGGAGCCTCTTAACTGGTGTGACATGAGCACAATCAATAACAAAGACAGTAACACAGACAGCAGTAGACTAAAGAGGAAAGTCCCTCACTAGTGTAGGCATATGTTCAAATCTGATCCATGGTGGAGAAGGGTTTTCATCTTCCTGAATTATTGTATCATACAGAAGATCAGGTTATCAAAATACTTTCCAAGAGAAAAACAAACAAATTGTCAATTTGCTGTCATCTACTCATATTTTCTTCCTTTAGTCTGATGCAGTTAGTGTACATTTGTGCATGTGCAAGGGAAAGGAGAAAATTAAAATGAGAAGAGTATCTGTGTGTTTTCTAATTGATTTTGTTCTGAAGTTGAGACATATTTGGGTCTGAAAGTGCTTTAGATTGTGATCCTCTCTAGAGATAATTCAACAGCTCCTGTGAAAACGGTATTTCTAACTCTCAGTCTTACTTTCCATGCAAAGTAACCATACGGTGAAAAGTAACAGAAACCTTTGTCAAGGCAACCTCTGGATGTCTGATAGCAGTCTTGGTCCACCTTCAGATAAATGGAAGAAACAAGTGGGAGGCACTAACTGAATTGCCTGACTCCACCTCATGCAATAGTACTTATTTTGTTACATGGGAAAAAAAAATATTGGCAACTAAGACAGTGCTTATTTCAATTAACTGTTGTAGGTAAATGAACGTTGTGTGTTAAAATGTGTATATATGCAGACAGGAGTAACAGAAAAAAAAATCTGTTGATTTAGGATATATGAACAATACACATTTCCTAAATTAACAAGTCTAAATTACTTTTCCTCTGTCAGGAAAAAACAGACTGCAGACTGAGTCAGAGAAAAACACTGGATTCGATGAGGTTGTTTGTGAAATCAAACATACAGCTATGGCTAACATACATTCTTTGCTTTAAAAATAGGATTATTCGCTCCAGCATGAAAAGAAAATGCAAATGTAAAAACTAAAAATAAATCATAAGACTTCTCTTTCATACACTAACAAAGCTGTCAGTTCAGCTTTGTTTTCACCCTGTAAAAGACTTGGCTTCTTCACAGAGTACTTTCAGGCTTCTCTAGCAAGCACTGCAAGCTGAGTGATGGTCTGAAGAAGGCCTGAACTGAGAGCCCTTACTGAGGGGTAGAGTAGAAGTTAAAGCACAGA